>BNCR01000011.1:20990712-21202617 GCA_014656515.1 Oryzias celebensis | reverse complement strand
AAGAGACAAGAATGTCGACTCTGAGAGTAGAACTGGCATTGTCCTGCGCGTAACAGCGTCGGACTTCCCATCCTCGCCACATTCTAATTGATGAAAAGTTTATATCTGAATATTCATCATTGTCAATGAAATGGCAAGTCTGAGGACTGTGTTTTTTATAAAACCTTTATTTGTTTTGAAACTGTAGTGGGGGCGTGTGGATGACAAAAATGGTTATTATTGACTTTGTTTTGGTTATAAATAAGGTGTGTGCGTCGCTTCCTTGTTTTCCGGCGGTTTCTTCTGAAGGAAAAGCATTAGAAACCTGTTTGTAGAAGTTTGTCAGTGTTTTTTTTTTTTTTTTGTGGTTTTAAAAGCGGTTAAGTGTGAGTGGAGATGACTTTTGTGGAGTGGTATTTTCCATTGTGTGTTCCTGATGAACTTAAATAGTTTTTATATTTAAAAGAAAAAGCAAAAAAAAAAGAAAAAACATTGGCAATTCTGAGATTTGAACCTCCGTCCTGCACGAGGTGGCTGTGCATTTCCCGCTGTTGCCACTAGAGGGCGACATTCAAACTGATGAAAACAGCCTATTTGAATATTCTTCATTGATAATCGAATGTCAACTCTGAGAATAGTGTGTTTGTTTTGAAACAGTAGTGGGGGCGTGTGGATGACAAAAATGGTTATTATTGACTTTGTTTTAGATAGAAATAAGGTGTGTGAGTCCCTCACTTTATTTCCGGCGGCTTCGTCTGAACGAAAAGCATTAAAAACCTGTTTGTAGAAGTTTTTCAGTGTTTTTTTTTGTGGTTTTAAAAGCGGTTTGGTGTGAGTGGAGATGACTTTTGTGGAGTGGTATTTTCCATTGTGTGTTCGTGATGAACTAAAATAGTTTCAATATTTGAAAAGAGTAAAGAATGTCGACTCTGAGAGTAAAACTGGCATTGTCCTGCGCGTAACAGCGTCGGACTTCCCATCCTCGCCACATTCTAATTGATGAAAAGTTTATATTTGAATATTCATCATTGTCAATTAAATGGCAAGTCTGAGGACTGTGTTTTTTATAAAACCTTTATTTGTTTTGAAACTGTAGTGGGGGCGTGTGGATGACAAAAATGGTTATTATTGACTTTGTTTTGGTTATAAATAAGGTGTGTGCGTCGCTTCCTTGTTTTCCGGCGGTTTCTTCTGAAGGAAAAGCATTAGAAACCTGTTTGTAGAAGTTTGTCAGTGTTTTTTTTTTTGTTTTTTTTTTTGTGGTTTTAAAAGCGGTTAAGTGTGGGTGGAGATGACTTTTGTGGAGTGGTATTTTCCATTGTGTGTTCCTGATGAACTTAAATAGTTTTTATATTTAAAAGAAAAAGCAAAAAAAAAAGAAAAAACATTGGCAATTCTGAGATTTGAACCTCCGTCCTGCACGAGGTGGCTGTGCATTTCCCGCTGTTGCCACTAGAGGGCGACATTCAAACTGATGAAAACAGCCTATTTGAATATTCTTCATTGATAATCGAATGTCAACTCTGAGAATAGTGTGTTTGTTTTGAAACAGTAGTGGGGGCGTGTGGATGACAAAAATGGTTATTATTGACTTTGTTTTAGATAGAAATAAGGTGTGTGAGTCCCTCACTTTATTTCCGGCGGCTTCGTCTGAACGAAAAGCATTAGAAACCTGTTTGTAGAAGTTTTTCAGTGTTTTTTTTGTGGTTTTAAAAGCGGTTTGGTGTGAGTGGAGATGACTTTTGTGGAGTGGTATTTTCCATTGTGTGTTCCTGATGAACTTAAATAGTTTTAATATTTGAAAAGAGTAAAGAATGTCGACTCTGAGAGTCGAACTGGCATTGTCCTGCTCGTAACAGCGTCAGATTTACCATCGTCGCCACATTCTAATTGATGAAAAGTTTATATCTGAATAGTCATCATTGTCAATGAAATGGCAAGTCTGAGGACTGTGTTTTTTATAAAACCTTTATTTGTTTTGAAACTGTAGTGGGGGCGTGTGGATGACAAAAATGGTTATTATTGACTTTGTTTTGGTTATAAATAAGGTGTGTGCGTCGCTTCCTTGTTTTCCGGCGGTTTCTTCTGAAGGAAAAGCATTAGAAACCTGTTTGTAGAAGTTTGTCAGTGTTTTTTTTGTGGTTTTAAAAGCGGTTTGGTGTGAGTGGAGATGACTTTTGTGGAGTGGTATTTTCCATTGTATGTTCTTGACTAACCTAAAAAGGTCTTATATTTCAAAAGAAAAAATGCAGACTCTGAGATTCGAACCTTTCCAGGGTGTCCCCATCCCCTTCCAGCAGTAGCCCGGTTCGTCCATGGCAGCACTGTGACACTATTAGGTAAATAACGGGTTAAGAAAATACATGGAAACCAACCACAAGGTGGTAGCAATCACCTTGTAAAGGTGTTGGTGTTTGGTTGAGGTAAAATTGAAGGGTCGGGTTAAATCAGGATCAACCATCATCAGTACACACAGTGTCTCCCACAGACTCCTGCTGGTTCCAGCAGGTGAACAAACTTTAGTTTACCTGCTGCTCTGACTCATTTAAAGCTGATTGTTTTTCTAAACTGTGTCATGGAGACGCTTTAGAGCAAACACATGGTTGATCATTTCACACTCGCAGGATGGACACACACACACACAACATGGATTTTCTGAAATAAATTTGCTTTAATAAATAAAAAGTAATGAGCATCAAAAGCAAAACAAATAAAATGTTTTAAGAGAGAGGCCGATGGACGAAAGCAACAAATGTCAGGGTTGGCGTGTGGACACAAACGCAGACGGCACTCAAAATGGAATAGTCATTCATTTAATTTCTCGAAAGAGTAGGAATAAATCCAAGAAGTAACCAAAACCACCCGACAACCCGTGCAAGGGAGACGAGGGTATATAACAGGGAGAGAGGATTAGTTAACAACACACAGGTGTGCCAGGAGGGAGGGAACACACAAGGAGGGAAGTGTCAAGTGACCTGAGAAGAGACGGTGAGCACAGGAAATACAACAAAATAAAACAGGAAGTGATGACAACGAACAACAACTAATCGACCTGGTTCCAAAACCCTACAACAAATGAGAACAAGATTACAGAGAACACGAATCACAAACTTTTACCTATGGGGAGAAAAAGTTAATGCATAATCAATGATTCAGATCAGATTTTTAAATCAGGTTGCAAGTTTTTAAAGGTATTAATTTCTAACAGTTTCCGTTTCTATTTTTTTCCACAAATGAAAATGGACAATTAGGGTTTAACAAGGGAGTTATTTGATTTTCAGCTAAATCAGCATTCAATTGAGTAGATTCTGTTGTTTTCTTTCTGTTAAAAGTTGGAAACAATATGTTTGAAAAACAAAGAGACTAGATGAAAAACATGTTTTTGCAGCAAATCTAAAATCTCAGACCAAAATGTTGTGGAATGAGTGCAAGTCCAACATCAGTGCAAATGTTTCAGCACGAGTGGCCTACAGCAGCTGCTGATTTCCTTTTGGATGCTATGGGAAATAAAGTCCATCACAAAGACAAACTTTTTCAAATAGCACGTTTTTGTCTGATACTGATTCACAATTTGAATAAAGGATTTATATAAATCCTATATGTGTCCTCTATCAACAAAAAAAATTCCATAAGAACACGTTAAAAACACAAACTATTTTCTTTGGAGCAGGTTTTTAATAAAGAAGGCTGCACGAAGCATTGAGAGCTGAACAGGATATAAGTAGAGTGTGAGTGACTGACTTGACGTGACTTAATGAGGAACAGCTGAGTGGACCAGGGTCCAGATACAGATTTCAGGGTCGGAAAAATGCAGAAACACTGAAAGGAAGTGGGCGGCGGTGGAGCCACGGAGGTGGACGGTGAAGGAAGTTTGACTAAGCATCCCTCAAAAAAGTTCTATGTTTCACCAAAATAACGTTTACGGCATGTATGTGTGTGAGGTGCCAGACAAAACATTCATAAATTCGTGAGTTTCATGACATCGGCAGTCCTGCGCCATGATGAGATTCAAACCACGCAAGAGCAAGAAGAGAGCAACAAGAGCAATGGAACACAGATGAGTTAGCCACACCCTCAGAGTTTGATGGCACAGTTTGACAGATAATGTAATAAAATGGTGTGACCCAGAACATGAAATGTGTCATTAAATCATGAAATAAAAATATGTTTCTTAAATCATTTAAAATTGAATTTTAATAAAATAGTTACACATTTAATGACACTTTTAATTATTTAATGCCAATTTAAAATAATACAATACAATACAATACACTTTTATTTAACAATTTATTGACATTTATATTCATTTAATTATTGTCCCAAACTGGCCATGAAATAATTAAATGTGGGGCGGCTGTGGTGCAGTCGAAAGGGCAGTCAGCCTGCGATCGAAGGATTGCAGGTTCGATTCCCGCCTTGCCCGCCCATGTGTCCACATTGCCTCTGATGGAAGGTTGACGCCAGTGTTGTACTGCCAGCACCGCCTCCAGGCTAAAACAAGCACTCGCTTACTCCACAAAACTAACAGTGATGGCTAAATGGTTTCATTTTAAATGAACTATACTGTATCTATTCCAATTGTGTTTGGTCTCCAAGAGACGCTGGGTCTATCAGGTGTTTGTTGCTTTAGACTGGGGTCTCTAGTAGTGGCTGGGCTCCTTTAAGACATCTCAACCCCTCAGGGTCAATCACGCACGCCGGGTATCTGTACTGATGGTCATGAAACGGTCATTTGATTTAGCATTGAAACTTTGCGTGGTGGCATATAACAAAGAACATTCTGTTAAAGAATCTGCATGACATCTTGGGGTTGATCGTAAATGTATCCGAGAAAGGCACAAACAGATGATATGGAGAAGATGGCTGCAGAAAAAGAGAAATGATTTCCTGGTGGAGGAGCAAAGAAAGCGAGCAACAAATTAGAAGAACTGGTTTGAAAGTTAAATACTGAGCAAAGAAGGAAAGGTGGGCGTGTCTCTAGGACAATGATAGGAATGTAAGCAAAGAGCATTTTTGATACGGAGATCAATGATGCTTTGTAGAAAAAAAGAAACGTTCACAGTCAGTACTAATCATAACAGAATACAATGTTCTCATTTCAATAAATACTTAAATGTTCTTTTGGTGTTGTCTGTATTTTGTGACCGAATTTCCCTGCTAAATAAACCCAGAACCATTCTTATGTGATGGAATAAACACCGGTCTCTAACAAATGCCGGGCCGGCTGCCAAATTTTGGGAATAAATGTCTGGGCCTAAGCTTGGAGGCAAAAACTCAGTCCTGGGAGGAAATTATCAGGCCATGGAGAAGGACTATTGGTTGGCCTCAAAGACATTCTAGAAAACTTTTCGGCGCCTCAGGAGGGGAGAGAAGTTTTTTTTACAGGCACCGTTTTCAATACAGATGGGGAGCTGTTGACATAGGCTGGTGACATTGTCAGACGGTGGAAGGAATACTTCCAGGATCTCCTCAATGCTGCTGACTCCTCTCCTCTCCTCTCTTGAGGAAGCAGAGACTGAGAATTATTAAAAGCTTACTATGACGGAGTATTTAGGCCACTTTGAAAGAAAAAAAAAATGAATATGCAAGAACAAAGTTGTAACAGTTCCACCCACATTACCTGCCGGCTAAATACATTAATTTGGACCTCTGCAACTACATTGCCCAAGACAGAAACAGCTCGCCCGCTGCAAATCCATGCCTTATGGGTCAAGAAACTTCTTCTGAAGAGACCCCGTTTCCTGCTTGTTCTTTTCATTGTCCTTAGAATTATATTAAAACAATGTTGACTCTCGAAAAGACTTCCTTATGAAACTAATACCAAGTAACTGCTCACAATGCACTCTACGTCTTTCTTACTGAAACACGAAGTGTTCTTTTTTTTGGTGTTGCAGTTTTTCTTAGTAAACAATGATGCTTAGAAAAACAACTTTTTCCTCATAAATTATGCCCTCAATTTTGTAAACTCTTAATTAATAACTAATTAAATAATTACATTTTTATTGGAAGCAATTGATTTTTTTACTCTTAATTTTATGAGTTTGTTCTCATAAAATGTTGAATTTTGTTGAATTTTTCTCATAATTATGCAACTATCTTCCCATATTTTTATGCTTTTTTTTCCTTTCATGGTGGTGTTCTGTGCCTTCCTACTTGTAAAATTTACTTTCCCAGTCCACTGCGTATATGTAGACTAACAAATATGTCATAATTTTCACAGTGCCTCTATGTTCAAGCAGTGAACATTTTAAAATCTGAGCGGTCAGAACCAAAGGCTGAGTGCGGCTCAGAATATGAGTTTAACTTTGGCTGAACGGCTCAGTTCAAGTGTAATTTCAAAAACCCCAATCCTAAATAAGATGCATGCAAATTACTAACCACAAGACTGAACAAAATGTAACCTGTAAAAGGTAAAAAAAAAAAACAGTTTATACTGACCACTAGATCGTAGAGGTAACACAGATTATACTTCATGACCACATTTTAACCCGTGAAACTGTTCGCCCACCCACCCCATGAAACTGTCCTACTCCCCTGTGGTGTATTCCTACAATGCTGTGTTTACAAACTAACGTCAAAGCATGGTTCACATTGGTAGGATTATCTGATAAGGTACAGGGGTTGGATGGTTATAACTATCATTTTTTGCTGTGGGTCTGAAAGTCACACAAGGTTGGTTTAGATGATCAGAACGTGGCCTGGATACTCTGTTGTAGTTTTCCGGTAATACATTGTCTAAAAATGTTTGAGTTCTGCGTTCTTACTGATAGAATAAAAGCTGCTGAGAAATGTGAAGTGACACCATCTCATATAAAATACATGTTCATTTTTGCACATTTTTTCTTTGATGGGATGGTCATTCTGACACGCCACCTGTTGAGAAGTCAGGTCTGCTTGGTTCAGGACAGGGCGTGTCTGAGCCGATCCTTTTCTCCCAGGCTCTCCTCTCCATCTGCCCCCCACCCCCACCCCGCAGCCAGAGCCTTGCAGTAGATGGTGGAGTGCTGGTTGGCGTGTATTCTACAGGATAAAAGAATTGATCATCAATGCTCACTAGATTAACAAATATAGACTCCAAGGCATTGCATTTATGCATTTCATTTTTTTTAATAAACAATCTAAGTTTTAATCATCAGAATACATTAAATTCATAAATAGTGTTTGCAAAATGTCAATATGTATTAAGTTTTTACTCTGGGAAATCGGTGACTTCATATTTGACGTTTAAAAACGTGGTGAACATTTGCCCAAATTATGATTAAAGGGCCTATGTCATACTGTTCTTAAGCCTTTCAGAGTAAACTGTACCCATATATATGATAATATATTACCTTTGCCTGACTAAAGAGCAAATTATTTATGAAATTTAGTTATTTTCATGTGATCCTTCCCACCCTGAAGTAAGACGCCTTGGGGGTGCTGTCCATTGTGTGACATCCTCCTAGACCAGGCGTTGGCAGCAGGTCTGCATTACACCCACGAGAAAATACCCCATCCAAACTTTTTCAAAGATGGATGTGCATATTGTGCATTTAAAATGAAAGCATTTTGCTGATCATTGCTGTAGCACTGCAGAGAAACTGTGTGTTGGCCTGGGGAGGTGCTTGCAGAGCAAACTCTTCCTGAAAGGGACTGTTCTCACTCGTCTCCGTCACATTGTGAGGACACAGTCATTTTCATGGGTTGGGAGGGGCTGCTGCTCAGAGGCAAGTTTATTTGTTTCACACATTTCACTTACAAAGACAATTCAAAATGCTTTACATAAAACATGAAAGACAGAAAACAATCAAAACATCAAAGGTGTGATCATTACAAAAAGATTAAAAGAAAGTTAAAAAGAAGTGAATTTAAAACAAGAATATTGGTAGATAAACATTGCAGATTTAAAGTTTTGAGTCCAAATGAATCAAATGCAGTTGAGAACAGGTGGGTCTTTAACCTGGATTTAAATACACTGAGTGTTTCAGCTGATTTAAGGCTTTCTGGAAGTCTGTTCCAGATCTGTGGAGTATAGAAGCTGAATGCAGATTCTCCATGTTTAGTTTGGACTCTAGGAACTGACTAAAGACTGGATCCAGATGAGTGGAGAGGGCTGTCTGGTATATACTGGGTCAGGAGGTCAGTCATATACTTTGATGAGAAACCATTCAAAGCTTTATAAACCAGTAGCACAACCTTAAAGTCTATTGTAAAGACGTCAGAACTGGACTAATGTGGTTCTACTTTTTTGGTTCCTGTGAGAACACGAGCAGCTGAGTTCTGAATAAGCTGAAGTTTCCTGATTGATTTTTTTGGTCGTCCTGTGAAAACACTGTTACAGTAATCAAGTCGACTAAAGATGAACTAGATTTTCCAGGTCCTGCTTGGACGTCAGATCTTTAATCATTGAAATATTTTTGAGATGATGGTAGGTTGATGTTGTCTTTGCCTTAATGTGTTTCTCAAAATGTAGCTCTGTGTCCATCACTACACCCAAGTTTCTGGCCTGGTTGGTGGCGTTAAGATGAATAGACTGAAGCTCTGTAGTGACTTCCAACTATTTCTCTTTAGCCCCAAAGACAATAAGCTCAGTTTGGTTTTTGTTTAATTGAAGTAAGTTGTGACACATCCAGTCATTAATGTCCTCAATGCATTTACTAGGAGCTTGTACAGGGCCTCGGTCTCCTGGTGTCATTGTAACATATTTCTGTGTGTCATCTGCATAGCTATGGTAACTAATGTTGTTCTTTATAATCTGGGCCAGTGGGAGCATGTAGATATTAAATAGAAGTGGCCCCAGGATGGAGCCTTGGGAACTCCACAGGTAATTTCTGTCGTGAAGTTACCAAGTGACACAAAATATTTCCAGTTTTCCAAGTATGTTTTAAACCAGTTTAGTACTGGCCCAGTGAGACCCACCCAGTTTTCCAGTCGTTTGAGTAACATATCAGTCTGTAGTTGCTCATTTGTGTTTTGTCCAAACTGTCCTTTTTTAGGAGGGGTTTGCACTGTAGCAAAGAAGGAAGCCTTTAGAGAGCAAGATTTTAGAGGACTACTGGGGCTGTTTTTCATGAGCAATTAACATTAATGTGCACCTAAAAGCTCAAAAAGTTGAATTTGTACGGCACAGGCCCTTTAAAAGCCAGGGCACTAGATAGTCCTGCACTACTTAGTTTTTTAGTATAGCAGAAAGGGAATTCAGACATAGAACTTTGTTAACTCTTGTGGGAGTCAAGCGCACCTGTAGTCTAAGGAGGTCTCAAGTCCTTGCCAGACTTGTCTGAACAATTTCTGAATACATTTGTCTTAACATTACTGCACTGTAAATAATATGAAACCATTAAACAACAACAAATATGCACACACGGATGACAGAAACGTGTGCAGCACTGACAAAAAGACTCTCCTTTTGTCAAATGCACAGAAGGATCTAGGTGTGTAATGTGGCTGTAATAGTTTCTGTTGTAACTTGCTGCAATCAAGTTCTTCTCTGTGGAATCATTCGAGTTGCTCTGCAGGAATGTCAGCAGTCAAAAATAAAGCTCCTAATCCAGTAGTGAAATGGTCTGAGAGTGAGTCACAGCAACATGATGTGTATTTTACCTCCTGGATAAGAAAGAGGAAGAAAAGGACATAAATTGTCTTTCAAACCCGTTGTGATATTTGGCAGAAGATCAGAAGGAACCTTTTGTTCTTGGTTTGGTTGAAATGAGGAAATGTGTCAGAAGCATGCTCACAATGTCACTTTGCTTTCTCAGTCATTTCTGATGCTTTGCTTCTTCAGACTGCAGTTCATGGCTCTGTCCTCTGGGTGCAGCGGACTAGAAAAGTCAAAGAGTTTGCTTCTCTAGAGGTTCCTTTGACCCTGCCACCTTCCCTGGACAGCTGTGTCAGTAAAATGCTGGTTCCCCTCCAGGAAACCTTTGTGCTCAGGCATCAGCCTAAAGCTTGTCTTCACCTTTTACTCTTTAGTAAGATTGAGGTGCAGAAAACATGTCCAACTAGAACTTCAGCTTCTCTGCCACACATTTGACACTTTGCAGTTTTACCTTGTAAGGTTTACATAGTTTTGCCACTCAGCCCCAACTGATCCTGGATCAGTCCTGGTTCTGTGGCTCTGGTTCTTTTTGCTTCAGATGTTTAAAAAAATATATTGAAAGTTTGTAAATTTTTGTGACAAAAGAATGGTAAAACTTCCCACAGCAAGAAGATTCATCAAAGTTATGAGGATTGAAAACATGAAGAAAGTTCTGATAAACTCCTGAAAGGTTCTGTTTTTATGTTCATATTTAGGATTGTTCTAGATATAAATCTGCAGAACTTGATATGAGCTGAAGTATGATTCAACTGAAGAGATTTTATTTCTCTTCAAATATTCAGAAAACTGCTATGGTTGAAATGCCAAATGACTTCATATTTCATCTCTGTTGATGGTTTTGCTCTCCACTCTATTCCAGACCAGATGTTTGGGCAATGTAGATCACATAAACATCTAAAAACACATCCATCCATCCTTCCATCCATCTATCCACCTACCCGACCAACCACCCACCCACCCATCCATCCATCCAGCCAGCCAGCCATGGGTCACAGGGGATGTTGTCCCAGAAGATCTCTCCCTCTCTGCACTCTTCCTCCTGTGTTTGGTTCTTCTCCTCAGAGCCTCTTCCTGGTGTCATATGTACATATTCTCCCCAAGGGAGCATCCTATAGAGATGTCCAAATCACCTCAACTATCTTTTCCTTTGTGATTGGTGCCATCTCCTTATCTTTAAGGGATTGGTCAGTAGGATAATTATTTCACTGAGAAAGAGGGTCTAAGGGCAGGGATGTCAGCCACCTCCTGAGTCTACTCACAACAGCAGAACCACTCATCCACAGCTGGCAG
Organism: Oryzias celebensis; assembly: GCA_014656515.1. NCBI lineage: Eukaryota > Metazoa > Chordata > Actinopteri > Beloniformes > Adrianichthyidae > Oryzias > Oryzias celebensis. Next base: position 21,191,771 of record BNCR01000011.1, on the reverse strand, counting down.
CTCCTTAGATCCGCCCGACCAGGGAAAGAACAGAGGTTGATCCCCCAGCACAGAAATTGACAAACCTGAGAAACCGTTGCAGCTCCCTTATTGTGGTCGACAGGGGCCACTGTCGCACCGCCTCCACCTTGCCCTGGGCCATTGCTGTATCCCAGAAACGCGATGGAAGTCCTGTGGAACTTGCATTCTCCCCCTTGGCAGACAGTTTGTGTTTTATCAGCCACTGTCACCTGCCAGACATGTGCAATGTGCTCCAGAAGTGTGTCGGAAGAAACCAGGATGTTGTTGATGTACGCCACTACAAAACGTTACAGTGTCAAGGAAGGTATTGTTGAAAAACGTCTGGAACATTGAGGAGGCACTACAGAGACCAAAGGGCATGACCAGATACTCATAATGTCCAGAGATGGTCGAAAAAGCAGTCTTTCATTCGTCCCCTTCCTGATGTGGATGAGACTGTAGGCGCTCCTGAGATCCAGTTTAGTGAAGAAGCGAGCTGAACGGACCTGCTCTAGGGCTGAGGGAACCAGAGGCAGAGGGTAATGGTACTTTACAGTCACTTCATTCAGGTTGTGGTAGTTAATACACTACCTCAGACCACCATCCTTCTTCTTGACAAAAAAAAGCGTGCTGAGACAGGGGATGTAGATGGTCGGATGAAGCCCTTTACAAACTCCTCCCAGATGTAGGACTGCATGGCAGCCAACTCAAGTTGGAAAAGCGGGCACAGCTCCAGGCAGAAGGTCGATGGCACAGTCATAGGACTGGTGTGGAGGGAGCTGTGTGGCACGCTGTTTGTTGAAAGCTGTCTGCAGATCCCAGTATTCGACCGGCAACCCCTCCTCCTCTCCTGTCGCGCTGTTCTCCGCGAGGGTGGTGGCTGTAACAGGCCATGATGAAGCGTGATCAAAAGACTTCTCTCAAGCCTGAAGACAGTGTCGCTGGCAGTGAGGGGAGGTGAACCAGTTTATGCCCTGACCAGTTTATAGCAGGGTCGTGCCTCTCTAGCCAGGGAAGACCAAGGATGCAGGGACAACGGGGGGACTCAATGGCGAAGAGGTGGTGGAGCTCATGATGGTGATCCGGCACGATGACTGATATGTCCTAGATTAGGAACGGGATCTGACCCGACCCCAGGGGTCTTTTCCATCTGCAGTGCACAAATGGAAGGGAAGCGATCCTCCAGTGCAGTGCGCGGCTATCCACTCACATGCTCCTCTCATCAGAAGAGAGCACACCAACAACACTTTAGTGTCATCTCTTTGGGTAGAGGCTTAGTTGTTGACGCAGAAACAGGAGAAACGTTGGAGCTGGCGGAAAGGTTTTACCCTCTGGAACTGCCCACATAGTATGCTGGACTGGATATTCCTGTCAGGAGTCTGATGAGCTGGAAAAGCTTAATAGTACTTGCTCTTTAGCTTGACATCATCTTTTACCTCTGGAGACCACCAGAGGGTTCATGGATTGTTACTCTGAATGACTCCTGAGACCAGAGCCACAGCTTTCAATTTCTGCAACGACAACAGAGCTGGAAAACATGGTCCCTCTGGACTCAGTGTCTCCTGCCTCTTTCAGCACCTGCAACAGACTATAGAGGGCAGGGATGGGCAACTCCAGGCCTCGAGGGCAGCATTCCTGCATGTTTTCCAACACACCATGCTCTGACATGTTCTAATTGGCTGGTCACACCTGAAGCAGGTCATCAGTCATGAGTAGGGCTTGGATATCTGGAAATCATGCAGACACTGCGGCCCTTGAGGCCTGGAGTTGCCCATCTCTGGTATAGGGTGTACCCACCTTTGCCTAAAAGTAACCAGGAGGGTCTCCAGAAATTCCGTTGCCCTCAGGACGTTCAGGAGGAGAACTATGGATCGATCCACCGTATCGGATGTGTATTCTACCCACTGATCAAGTCACTGAAAATGTGCCCAAAGTTGAGTCAACTTTTCTTTTTTTAACCTCCCTGAACGATGCACACTGCTCAAGGAGCCCAATGGTTTATGTGATACGTACGCGCTGCTTGCCTGCAGCCTGACTGTTAGAAATGAGGAAATGAGATGCTCACAGAGTAGTTTGTGTGGACATACCACAGGTGTCCTACAAGAACTTATGTATCACATCCACACCCCATCCGTGCATCGTTTTTGCGCGATCAGTAACGAGCCAGTGTGAGCACCTTAAGGGCACCGTACATCAACATCACCTGTACATCATCAGTGTGTGTAACTTGCATTACTTTTACAAATACTTTATGATGATGATACTTTGTGACACTTTATGACCACGAGCACAACAATGGTATGTTCCATTTTCATGATGTCCACTGAGGTGGTCATCTGAGTTTCAGGGGAACTGCTTCTCTCAATGACCGTCCATGGACCTGGACAACCCAAAAACCTGCAGCACTAGTATGGGGCAGAGCCTGTATGGATGCATGTGACCGAGGCCTAAACTGCTGACTTCCTGTAGGGTTTTAACCTCTTCATGCTTGACTCTATTTCCAATTACATAAAACATGTTTCTTGTGTGAACAGACAGTAAACATACATGTGAAATGACAATGACTGTGTGCACTAATATTTCTTCCTTAATATTAATATTAGTCTGTTTTATAACCAGCTATTGTTTACTTTTACATGTTTAATAATTATTTTTGCTTCTTGCAATATATTCATAATCAGTCCATTGAGACGGCTATGGCTGTAATATTGGTCTATATAAAAAAAATTGAATTAAATTGAATTGAATTAAATTGAATATTAAGAATTCAACATTTTTTTCTGAAATTTTTACCACAGAGTTAGAGGCTGTACTGCTAACAGCTGTTTTTCTTTACCTGTTTTACCTTTCAGCCTCGCCTCTGTGCCTTAACATGAACATGCTTAACATGCTACAACAGGTGGGGAGGGCATCCAGGCTTTTTAGAACTGCTGTTTTCACTCCCACCCTTAACCCTGCAGCTTTTAATGGCTAGACACACCTGATCCAGGTGATCAACAGCAGGTGGGGCGAGTGACCCCTCCCCGCTGGGGACTCCAGACCTGCAGGTTATTTTTTAAGCAAAAATATTTCTGCTGATTGCACAGCAGAGCTCTGGCGGTCCTGTGGCCGCAGGACGGGTCAACACACATCTACTGCAAATGTGCTCTTGTCATGTGGGGAATATTTGTAGCCATTTGAGGCTGAAACTTGGCTCTGCTGGGTGCACAAGAGCATGAACGTCCTGGTCCAAAGTCTTCTGGAAATCTTTGCTGTCATCCTACTTTATGTGCAAAATGTGTCAATATTTTCTTTCTAAGTTTTTGCAGCACTTCTCCTAAAGCATTTAAGGCTCTCCAGACAGTTTGAACTTCCTGAGAAGGAAATGTGACCATGAGCTTTAACACAGATGTCAGAGAGCTTCCACCTACAGGAACTTCAGCTGACAGTTATTCTGCAGAGCCATCTGAGAAGAGGATTTCTCCAGTCTGTAGTTCCCAAGACAGATTTATATTTCTGTCCAGCTGTCTCTGCAGTGACTGTATGCTGCTGCTGCTGGGTGTGGAGGATCAGCTGGAGGGCTTCTTCAGAAAGCCTCCAGTGCCATATAAGCAGAGGTGACATCTTCTGAGCTCCTTTGTTCCTCCTGCATTCAATGTAACTCCTGAAGCTTCTCTCTGGATTCATAAACCAATCCACAGTCATGGTGCAGTTTCTACAAAGTGTGGCAGTTTTACAGGCAGTGCTGGGATGCCCCCCAAACTTCTAGGCTTCCAGCACTGTGTGGGGTCCCCCTCAGAACCACAGCTCACTCACAAAGAAAATAGGGAAGGGGAGATGTCAGCCTAAAATATGATTGTTCCTGGTATGAGAAATCTCACAAAACAACTCAAGTCATGCTGCTCTTTGGTTCCAATATGAATATTTGCTGTTTGGTTTTTGTGTCAGAATAAATCTGTTGATGTTGTTGATGCTGACAATTTATCTTAGAAAGTTCTAAAGGCAGGAGAGCAGGACCTGTGGAAGAAGCTACATTTCATAGAGTGGCTGAAAACCCGACTCAGGGTCACATGACAGGAACCTGGTGAGGAAACAGAAAATCTGCAAGCAGAACATCAGTAGTGTCCTTGTGCACTTCCCATGGGTCAAAGTGTCCTTACACGGGCAAGGCGGGAGCTGAACCTGCAATCTTCTGATCAGAGGTCGACCACTCTACCTGTGTAGAGGTAGAGCAGTGACTGGTCCAGGTCGGTCTGAGTCACTGTTTTTATGGCAACCACTCTCACCAATCAGAAGTGAACTTGTTGGAAGTTCAAACCCCTTCAACTGAATGCGAGCTGCACAAAATCTGTCAAACGAATATTTCAAACGGTCGACGTGGGGCCAGCAGGCTCCACCTTCATTTACTGAGGCATCTAATCAGTCAGGTTATGACTTAAAGAACTTGTGATGAAGACAAAATACAATGAAAAAAAGGATTAGCAAGAAGATATTAAGAAAAAAAATGCATCATAGCAAGAATGGTTATTCTGATAAATAGAATGACTGAGTATTAACTGTTTTATTTTTTATAGAAGTCTGTGGGATTTTGGCTTATTGGAGCCGGCAGGTACTTCCTGTTTGGAACACCAGGGGGAGGGGTCACTCAGTCCAGTTCTCAGATAGAGAATAAGCTGAACGCTTTGATTTCAGAATGACTGAAGAGGCATGGAGGTAGACAAGACGTCTGCTACAACACAGGACAGAACAAGCAGAAGAAGATCTGAGGAGTTTGAGAGTTTTTCCAAGTTCAAACCTAAAAAAATAGCACATTTCCCTCTTTGAAATGATGAGTTCAGATGGATCCAGGAAGCATAGTGCACACTTACAATTTTGCACCATGTTGATCCCTGGGGGTGCGTAATTAAAGCTTTTTCCATGCGCCGTGTTGCCGTGTCCTGTATCATCTGCACACGTGCTTGGTGAGAGCTCTGAACGCAGCTCTAATGATGGAGACCACCCCTGAAAGGTGCAGCCAACCTGAATCCAAGCTGCTGCTGCTGGAAGCCTCACAAAGGTGCATTGTTGTTTGACTTCCAACCCCCCACCCCCCCACATTCTGCCTCATTCAGCACATTTGCTGAGTTTGGGGTCTACACTTTAAAGGACACTGAAATGTGAAAATATTGAGGAATATGTTTGTAAAGCTATGAAAGTCTTCTGGAGTCAGAATTCTCATCTCCTTCAAGCCTTCAAGGAAGTGAGATCTTCAGCAAAACATCGATCTGAAGTTCTGTTGAAACATGAGCAGCAGAATCCTTCAAAGGCAGAGATCCTGTCATGCTTCCTGCTGGGATCAAACCTCCAACTCTGATGAATTTATGTGGCTGTAAAGAGGCTGAGCCAGAACATCTGTGCTCAATCTCTGCTGCGCCGTGGAACAACCACCTCTGGTTTTTCTTCCTTCTGTGGGGGAGAATCAGCCAAGTGGGGGGCCGGGGGCTCAGGTACGCCTGTGTCACAGCTAATGGAAACCCTCATCGGTGTGTGTTCGGTGTGTGTGTGTGCGTGTATGCGCGTGCGTGCGTGTGAAACTTGGAGGTTCTGGAGGGAAAGCAGAGCTCTCACCTCACCCCTTTGTTGTGTGATGCCAGAAAATCAAAGCGCCCTCACTTCTTTAGGCTCATTTAAACTAGACTTTTATATGTTTACATTTCAGAAAGAAAAAAAAATCACATTATTGGTTCTTCTGAATATTTTAATACTTCTTCCTAAAGAACACCATCAAAAATTGAAAAGGATTGGTGGTTCAATGCCCCTATGTTGTCCTTGGCCAGACGCTGAGCCCCTGGTTGTCTCTGATGGGTTACAGAGATGCTCCCTGTGGAGGTGAGTTTGAGGCATGTGAAGAAAAGTCCTTTGAGCACCACATGTTAGAAGCGCAGATCGATCATGAAGATCAGAACACTTGCTGTCAGGTGCACACGCCTCTGATCGCCTCAAACATTTGTGTAACACAACATCAAGTTAAAGGAAACCATCCTGGTCTGTTTCATTAGTTTGTTCTTAAAGTACTTTTTTAAACAAGTCTGATTTAGATTGTTTGTCATATATTTAGCCAGTTTAAAGTCATGTAAGTGAGGTTAACGGGGAACTGATCCCCTCAGTCACTTTCTGCACGTCTCATAAATGCAGCCTAATCCAAACGTGGTCTTCTTATGACCACGCTTTATTGTCTCTTACCAGGTTTAGTATTGTCAGTCTTTGGTGAATCATAAAAATGACTTATTTCTCTTCAAAAGATGATTTTTCATTCTGTATCGGCCTTAGCCTATTGTTGTTGAAGAGTCGTCATCTAAAGGAAGCACAGTGTGGAGCAGCAGCAGAAATGCCACCGAGCAGGTTTCACCAACAACTGCCATGTTCTTCATAACTTTCTTCATCACTAAAATCTGAAGGCAAGTTAGACGAGTTCTTGACAAGCAGATGATGAGCAATCTTCTCCTTCATTTGAGTTTGGTCACACACACACACACACACACACACGAGAAAACCTGCAGAGGTTGAACCTTTGACACTGAAAGCAGAGTAAGATTTAAGATGTCCTTTGTCTTTCTGGTGTGTCGAGCTGAACATTGTTTTTATTTGAATTCGTTTCTTGCTGGATCCAAACACCTGAGTTTCTTATCTGCTGATCCGTGGCTGCATGACTTCTCCACCTTCACTAAAGAGTCTGCTGGAAATGTCAGCCCCCAGCCTTTCAGAGGAGCATTCTGCAGTTTGGCATCTGAATGTCATCCTTCTAACTTCTCTGGAACCGTTTGACTTCACAAAGGTCAGGGCTGGGGTTTCCTGCCCATCTGTCAGACGTTGTGTTTGCAGGTTGTGTTCTTCATAACATCATTTCTGAGTGGGACACAACGTCCTGTGACCAGGCAGGAGGTTGAGTTGTTTATTTTAATTTGCAGTCCCTACAGGAAAATGGGGTTTGTGTCGCAAAGCTGTGAACTAATCAATGGGGTGAAGGTTGATCCAAAAACAGCTGGAGAAGAAGGTGGGTCCATGGCACACTGAGCCCCCGCAGACTGGCAGATGAAGCTGGAGTCTTGATCCTGGGGAGGGCAGGTGTTGCTTGAGGTATGGGAACTTTGATGACCAGCATGGAGAGCATGAACATCAGAATCATGGATCTTCTTTCTACATATTGCAAGCTGCAGGAAATCTATACCATGGTCACTTATGAAGGAAAGAAATGTTAAATCAACTAGGAGTACCATACTTTACTCCTGCTATTTTCAATGTTTAAATCCAGGCCTGTTTCATTAGTTTGTTTTTTTTTAAATAATTATGTTAATCAGCAATTCAAAAGTGATGGCTGATTTTGATTTTTTAATTTTCAATAAACTTTTATTTATTGTTACTTTTGTAAGTTTCAAGTGATTTCATTGAGAATTGTTGGTTTTTCCTTCTTTAACTGAGGGGTACCAACAATTTTGTCCACGTGTGTAGGTAGTTGTCATAGTATCAAACATGGCAGCTGCACTGACTTTGCTCTGCAGCAGCTGGTGTTTGAGGACTAACCAGCAGGGGAAAGTGGAACATGTGCTAAACGTCATGTAAAGTGATCCAAAGCTTCATTTCAGGGCGAAAGTTCTATTCTCACTGTTTGGTTTTGTCCAGATACTGAAAAAAAAAGTTTGATTCAAAGAAACAGGCTCTGCTTTACAACTTCTGCTTTTAGTAGTTTCCTAAGTCGCTTTTACTGCAGGAAACATTTACCATTAACTCTGGTCATTAAGTTTGGATCAACAAACAAACTATCTTTCATTCATTTATAATAAAGTTATTGCTAAACACATGTTCACTCCGGATTAAGCAATAAAGTTTCAGAAAAGACAGAAAAACACAGCAAACTACTTGAAATGAAAGTCTACATTATCGTTGATGGATCCTGTCACATCCATCATAGACATCTGAAGGTCAGAGATCTTTTCTACTGTCTTGTTTTTGTGATAAAGTATAAAATAACGTCTGTTCACCTGTGTTCCAAGTTTCTGTTGATCCGGTTACCAACTGGTGTTCAGGCCAACGCAATCATATAGTCTATGTAAGCAGAACTTCTTTTCACTTTTTAATGGACATCCTGCAGCCAATCAGAATTGAATATTCATCTGGACCATGGGGCTTAGCAGTTTAAAATGTCCTTTTTTCTTGACCGGTCTAACCAGATAGAGGTTTGTCAAAACCACCAACAACCAGAGAACAAGTACAGGGAGGGTTTTTGAAAGTCCTTCATCAGACTCAGAGACCCTAGATGGTCAAACCCGGCACGTCTGGTTCATGTTTCCTTCCACACAGATTGTTTCTTTTTTTAAAGACAGTTTCAGTCTCTTCCACAAACGAGTTTACAATCATTTCCATGCAGAATGAACAGCACGTCTTTGTGAGGGTTCCTCTGAACAGAATCCAACCCTGACATGAGCAGTGACACTCAGTGAACGTGCATCAGGTAACCGACCTGACGAAGGCTTCCCCTCATTCCACAGCGGTCACAGACAATCCTCAGAGGTCCTTTGCTGTGCTCCAGAAACGACAGAGCGTGGCGACCTTTTCTTCTAAAGCTCTCAGTCAGCTGCATCATTTTGGCCATCACAGTCACAGTAAACAAAGACGGAGAAGATTTCCTTCTGCTTGTCTGTAGCACAGAAAACTGAGGATCCTTGTTCAGAAAACTGGATTTGTGTAAATGACCATTTCCAGAAGGCCTGAAGTACAGACCTCCTAGTCTCTGTTCATTCAAATGCAGCAGACTTTCCAAAATCAGAAAACCCAGCGTGAAATCCTGACCGTCACCAGCAGAACGGTTCTTCCAAAGTCCAATAAAATCCCAGTTTTAGGGAAAGACTCAAAGAAACAAATAAAGCTGGAGATCACCTGAAGAATGAGGTGTGGCTGGAATTTTAAAAATGGCCCAAAATGCATGAGATGTTTTTAACCTTATGACACCTGACCTAGTTATGTCACACGGACACGGTAGGTGAGCTCACCACAGAGACAGGGAGCTTTTCACGAACATGCTTTCTGTGGGCAACAGGAACTCCAGGAAGTCAAGAATAAATGCACTGAATGGAAATGGCACAAAACATGTGAAATCCATTCTACTTGATGACATTTGAAAGTGCTGGAAAACATTTTGTTTGTTGATTCTTTTTGATGAAAATTCTTCTCTGTGTTTCTGTTGGCCTCAGCACTTTTGGAAGCCTGGCTTTCCACTCACTTTTAAAAGGATGATCAGTTTCTAGTTTGCTGCTGGGATTTGTGAGGAGAGCTCCTTTATGCTCATAGAAAGTGCGTTTTCAGAGGAAAGGGATCATGCATTCACGATTCAAAGTTGCATCTTTGCCCGTTTTAAATCACGACTTGTTTCAAGCTGGATTTTACTTCCAAACAACAACAAAATACATGAATACGTACATTTTGAACAAATCATAAAGTGAATTAATTATTTTCTGACATGACTGCAGCTCCTCTGTACTGACCACAACTCCTGTTTGCTTTGTTTTCATCTTTTGCTCTTTTTCTTGATTTTAGTCTCATTTCATTCTGATCATCTTCACTGAACAGTCATGGTGACCGGCGCTTTTGCTCCTGACTTTCTGCCTTTACCTTCTCTTTGGCGCGTTCAGAGCACTCCCTGGAGCTTTTACGCACAGCTGTTTACGCAGCAGTTCTTATAGTGTTGCGTCACGTGACGTCTGCATGGTGGGCGTGTCTCCGTTAGGTAAGTGCAGCATTATTCATCAAGCCTCCAATGGGGAGGCTCCTGGTGAACCCGGCTGCGTAAAACCCCTGCGTGAGTCCCGCGGAGCCTCAGACCCGAGGAGTGAGCGCGCAGACCTGCAGCCAGGCGCGGGGAGGGGCCGATCCATAGTGATGTCCAGCGTCAGGTCCAGCTTTCCCGCCGCAGAGTCCCACTTTGGATGTTTCTGAGCCAGCCAGCTGCCGCTCCCCTCAGCTCGCCTCACCCAGCTGAGCTGCCCCCCACGCCCAGACCAGCTGCCCTCCTCTGCTCACCATGTCGTCCCGTGATGCCTCCGCGCATGCTCGGAGATTCAGCGTGCTCTCGTGGGATCAGGTGCGGCGCCTGGACTCCATCCTGGGGGAGAGCGTGCCGATCCACGGCCGCGGGAACTTCCCCACGCTGTCCGTGCGGCCGCGGCAGATCGTCCAGGTGAGACCCAAAGAGCACCGCGTCCTTCCTGGTTATTGATCTGATGTGCTTCCAAACACAGAGGTTAGACCTGTCAAAGGTGACCTCTCTGTTGACCCACCTGTCGCTCCGCTTCTGTCTGTCTGCTCATTTGAGGAGAAACTAAGAGGAATGAAGCGGACAGCCCCAGAGCTGATGTTTCTGCCACATGGTCTTCATTTATGCTCCACATCAATGAATCAGGTTTTCTGCAGTTTTCCTTCAGGAGAAGACTCACGCACACTCAGGCTTTCAGGGGCCCTCATCCCAAAGGAGCCCCTCAACATCTTCTCTAAGCATCCCCTGCTAGTCTGTCTGTGTGGACAGTCCTGAAGGTAACGGTTTTCCTCCAATCAGATCTTTGCAGAACTTCAGCTGACCTTAAGGTTTCACTGACCCTCAGGTCACTCTGTCCCCCACCGTCACGACAGCGGGGGCTTGTTTTAACTACATGTGTAAGCTCTTAAATGAACATCACGAGATTCTCATTTATTTAAAAAAAAAAGATCCATAATTCCTTTTTTAATTAAAAACATCTTTTTTTTTCTCTGAACTGTATTCCGTTTTACATTTGGGTAAATTCTAAACTTGATTAATTGAGCTGAACTGAAGTTTTCAATAGTGTGCAAAACATGGCCACATGGGGGCGCAATAAAGAGCTTTCACCAACCGAAGACCGCCAGTAAAAGGACAAACAGTCCCTTAACAGAGATGAGATGAACTCAATCAGAGAGTGATTTATCACACGGGTTTAGTGCGTCATATGAGATTAATGCAAATAATCCTAAATGGAAACAGATCAAATCCCAACGACCGCTCAAACCCGGAGCGCTGCAGTGGATATGAAAGGAGCTCAGTGATGGAGCAGGAAACAGTCTTCATGTGAGGGTCACCTGCTGGGAACGCGCTCAATCACAGGTGACCAGGAGCTGTGCGTGCGTGCGTGCGTGCGTGCATGCGTGCGTGCGTGCGTGCGTGTGTGTGTGTGTGTGTGTGCGTGTGCGTGTGCGTGCTGCCCCCAGAACACACACTGGGACCCTTAAAGACAGGGAGCTTGTTCTCCATCAGCAGCATCACATCCTTGAAACAGACGGAGGTCAAAGGTTAACGGTTAGGGTCCCCAGAGCGGTGAAGCTTAAAGCAGAGAGTCTCCTGAAGTGTGGCAGAATGAAGGTTTCTCTGCTGGTTGTTGTGCTCTGGAACAACAGCAGAAGGCTGGACTGAGTGGGGAGGTCTCGTAACTGTGGGGTGACTCACCGGCGTGTGCTGGTGGAGTTTCACGTCTGCAGGAAGACCGAGGAGATGTGGCCACGCCACAGACACATTGGGACTCCTTTACTCCAGCGATGCCCCTCAGCCCAGCAGAGACAACAGGCGCATTGACAGACCCATGGCCCCCCAACAGGGGGATGACGAGTCTGTTTCAAGATCAGTGGGAGTGGGGGGGGGGTCCTCACTAGAGTTCAGATGTAAACTGAGGTGACACAGGCTGTGGTTAAGTGGTCCCGCCCTGGTTGTGCTGTTGCTGGTTTGAGACCTGTTTTGGTCTCAGTCCAGTTTGGTCAGTAAAGACGGCTTTGTCTGCGCCCCCCCCCCCCCCCCCCCCCCCCCCCCCCCCCCCCCCCCATGTCAAGCACCTAAAAAAAGGTGTCCCTATGTGGTGTGTGGTAGTGATTGTGTTCCCTGCGTCAGACTGGCGACCGGTCTGTGGACCATGCTTTTGCTACAGTGTGTGAGATAGGCTCTGGCGACCCCGTGACCCCAAAAGAAGCTGCTTGTTTCTAAAAATACTTCCCCAAATTATTGTTCCGGACAAAGAAACATTTACGTTTACAGTGTGGGGGGCGCAATCCTTCTTTTATTCTCAGGTCCACAGAACGCTGAAGCGACATTGACGGCATCAGCGGCGTAGATGCTGGGATTGAAAAGAGCGAGGCCTCAAACAGAACCAGCAGAACCAGTGGGAGTTCTGTTGGCTGCGGGCCGACACTCCCCTCAAGTAAAGCTGCCTCCATGTTCCTCATCAGACAGTTTTTTCTAAAAGCTGCTGCTTCAGGAAAAGAAAACAGTTGTGAGTTACTGTCCACTAGTAAAAGAAGTCAAACTGTGTTTTAAAACACATTTGAAAGTTTTAGATAAAAATCTCATGTTTAAAGAAGAATTCATTAAAAAAAGGTTAACAGATTCCATCAGGCTCCGCCTTAAGGGGCTCGGCTTCAGAGACACTTACAGGTGGACCACAGACAAACACTTGATCTGCTCCGTTAAGCTTCTTCTCCGCCTCAATGTTCACTTGGATCAAAGCTCCAGAAGTCTTTACTCTTTTGGGGACGTCTGATCTCCCTGTGTGCTCACAGGCCTCCAGCCATCAACTCAGAGGTTCTGGTTCTGGCTGGTTTAGTCACTTGGACAAGTTCCAACCTTTACCCGGATTTTGAAAAATCAGCATGCGCTTCTTTCTCGCGTTGCGTCCCTCTCTGACCGAGTTCAAATGCTTGCTGTCGTGCATTATCATGAGAAAATAAAATAAAAATTAAAAATAAAAACAACAATAAAATTTTATTGTTGCCTCGATGAAAATCAGAAAACATCATAAAGTTGAGGAGGTCTGATCAGATTGCTTTCCCATCCAGCAGTGGTCCTTTGTCTGGCCGTGAGCTCCTCTCCTGGGAGCCGTCATAGTGAACGTGTTCATTACAGCTTCATAGGTCCTGACAGACCCTCTAGAGTGAACCCGCCTTCATCCAACAGTAACTGGGACGGGATCTGGAAAACTGCTGCCCAGAAAGGGAAACAGCAGATTAAGAAGATGAATGGAAGTTCAGGAGAGCCATGGATCCATCCACCATATTGGATATTTTCTCCCCGCTGTTGCTGAAAACATCACGCGCCGGAGTCTCTGATTGGTTGAGGAGACGCAGCCTCATCCTTAGAGTTCAGATTTTTAAAATTCTGGCAAGCTGCGGTGGCCGCTCAATTCACACAGCAGAACCTCGATTGGAGTCTAAACCATTGACTTTACATTGAAACTGGCCGCCTCCGCCGTGCGGATGGCGCTAGTCCTGCATCAGGAACTGTGCTGTGGATGAAGTCCACAGAGGAACCATTCAGAGGTCCTCTGAGGTCAGTTCAGCAAAACATGGTGATAAGAAACTCAGCTAAGGACCTAAAGCAATAAGAGTTTGTTCATTTGACTAAGAACCAGAACCAGACCTGATGCAGATCAAGTCCAAGTGCATGTGAAGAAACAAACTGCTTCTGTGAAGGAAGTCGTAACGTTTTCTTTAAGCTGAGTCATGGCAACTGGACTGAAAATCTGTTAAAGATTTCTGAATGATTTTCGGTAAATTCATTTTACCATGACTGAACTTCAGGATTACAGATTGTTGTGTTCCGCACACACTGACAGGACGACACACATCTCCATTTCTAAATACGCTGTCTTTTTTGTTTTCCACAAATTGACACCATTTCTTCAGGTCTTAATGACACGTCTGTGACATACTTTGGTCAAAACACCACAATGCCTTTACAGCCGCCACTCTTCTGCTGGGTGTGCCGCTGTAAACTTGGACATAAATTGCACTCACTGACCTGAAGTGGTTGAAGCAGAAAGTCTTAGAGCTCTCACAGCCTCTCCTGCATTTTTGGTCCTTCTCATCTGCAGTTTCCTGTGACTGATCTGTACATCTGACCAATATGGTGCTCCATGAAGGACCTGCATCACTGTCTGTCTGATTTGTTTTTTTTGGTTTGCATCCCCTACAGTTTACACCACCAACCACTAAGTGGCGATACAAAATGTTTTCATGTAGCTGGAGCAGGCTACGTCTACCAAATGCAGCAGCTGAACTAGGCTAATGCTAACTCCTACAAGTTATTCTGATTTTCTTTTACTTGTTGAAAACATTCAAGCCCATTAACTTCAAATGCCATCATTTTTACCATTTGAATTTTCTCTTCATGAGTTAGTTACACCCTGAAGTTCTCTCCTTCCTGCTCACAAAGGTTGTTGATCAGGTTTAACTGAATTGTCTTTTTCATCTCAGCATCCGTCATGTCCTCAGGTGATAGCAGTTACAGATTATAGATGCAGAACAACCACAGCGCCCTGCAGCTCTCTCAGACTCTTGTCATGCACAGCTTGGTTTGGATTTTCCTCTGACTTGACTTTGTTCTGTTATTTGAACCTCTTTTGATGCATCAAAGCAACCTCTTTCTTTTCAGAGGACTGCAGAGACACATCCACTTCCAGACTAAGGTGTTTTCTCACTTTATTGTGGTTCACCTTTAATTTTTCAGTGCAATATTACATGTGCACTGTGTTCTGTGTCCTGATTGGCTGTTGACCTTGTCAATCAATCTCTTCCATTCCTTGTCTCTTGTACAGAATGTGTTCAGTTTTCCAAATTTCCATCAGTCTTCGATCCCTGCTGATCCTTGTTTCCATTCTATAAACTAGACTTGTTTTTCCATGAAGGTTTAAACTTTGAGAGTTTAAGGAAGAGAAAAATGTGTGAAAATATTAATGTCTGTCTGAGAAAAGTAGATGATGTGTGTATAGAGGAGCTTTACTGTCCTAAAACATCTAGAATCCTACTTCATGGATTTCACCTATTGCAGAATATTTTAGAACCGAACCCCTGCGATAAACAAGGACAGACTGGAACCGAACCTGCTGCTGATGACCAGAATGTTCAGGCAGTGGCGCCGGAATGGCAGGAAAACAAATGAACAGAGCATCATCCTCATGCTGTCAATCCTGTTGTGAAACCAGTCTGATACGTTTGAGTTCATGCAGTTAGGAGGATCTCCATCTCTCAGTCTTCTGTTTCTGTGTTTGTAGGTGATCATGGCTCGACTGGAGGAACAGGGTCTGATGGTGCGTGATGTTCGATTGAACGGCTCAGCAGCCAGTCACGTGCTGCACCAGGACAACGGCCTTGGCTACAAAGACCTGGACCTAATCTTTGGACTGAGTCTGACTGACGACAAAACCTTTCGTCTCATAAAGGACTTGGTCTTGGACTGCCTGGTGGACTTCCTGCCTCAAGGGGTGTGCCGGGAGCGAATCACAGCTCTTGCTCTAAAGGAGGCCTATGTGCAGAAACTGGTAAAGGTCTGCAATGACACAGATCGCTGGAGTCTCATCTCACTGTCCAATAACACTGGCAAGAATGTAGAACTTAAGTTTGTGGACTCCATGAGAAGGCAGTTTGAGTTTAGTGTCGACTCCTTCCAGATCACGCTGGACTCGTTGCTCCTCTTCGACCGCTGCTCAGAGACGGCCATGTCGGAGACCTTCCACCCCACTGTGCAGGGGGAGAGCATGTATGGAGACTTTCAGGAAGCGTTGCACCACCTTCGCTCCAAGACTATTGCCACTCGCAGTCCAGAAGAAATTCGTGGTGGCGGGCTGCTGAAATATTGCCATCTCCTGGTGCGTGGCTTCCACCCATCCTCAGAGAGCCAGATGAAACAGATGCAGCGCTACATGTGCTCGCGCTTCTTCATCGACTTCCCTGACATAAATGAGCAGCAGAGGAAGCTGGAGGCATATCTGCAGAACCACTTCGCCGGCATTGAGCACAAACGCTATAAGTACCTGGTGACCCTGAGGCGAGTGGTGGACGAAAGCACAGTGTGCCTGATGGGCCACGAGCGCCGGCAGACCCTGGCGCTCATCTCTGCCCTGGCAATACGCGTCATGGCCGAACAGAACGCAATCCCAGCTCTGCCCAACATTACCTGCTACTATCAGCCGGCTCCCTACGTACGAGACGTTAACTTCAGCAACTATTACGTGGCACAAGTCCAGTCCCACATGTGTAGCAGTTCTTACCAAACATGGCTGCCTTGCAGCTGAGCGGGGACAGAACAGAGAAGGTTCTTCTGCTCCAAAATCCATGATATGATTCATTTGCAGTAAAGTCCACAGAAATCCTCAGCATCCTGCTCTGGCTCCTGGTTGTTAGAGGCATTCCGTCGCTTTCCTTCAGCACCAGAGTATCTACCTGCTCCATACACTCTGATCGGCTCCAGTGAACTTGGAGATGTAGAAGTTTGTCAAATCTTTCTTTATGATGGGAGTGTTTTTCCTCTGTTGACCTCTGTGTGTCATGCTATGTTTGCACCGGGCTCGGAAACGCAACCATTTTCAATGAGAAGTCTATGTAAAAACGCACAAATGCAACAGTTCAGTGTGAACACCCTATGCTAAAAGTGTGTTCAGTAATGCCTGTTTAGTGTGTTCTTGAACATGCATCACATGCCTGGTGTGTACGTAGCATCACTCGTGTTCTGTGGTTGGCCTCTAGTAGAGTAGAGCTGTCCTAATCTGATAATCTGATGTGAGTCAGGGAGGCTGGCAAGACCAATAATCTGTTGATAGCAAAATAGAAGAGGCTTTTTTCAATGTAGAGACATGAACATTTGCTGAATGCATGTATCAGGCCCGGATACAACAACTGTGTGGTTGCTTTGGACCTATCACCATCGATATGGCCGCCATTTTGAATCAAAATGTAACTTCCCATTTGTTCTTGTACTGTGTACAGCAGAAAGGTTATTTAAATACTTTTATTTGGAAACAGTTGGTTTGTCTGCAGCTCTCACTGCAATAAGGCCACAGGAGGCATGGGGGGGGCATTAGCACTGCTGCAGCATTTGTTTGTTACAGTATTGAAGTCTCTATCATCAGTGCTGCTCCGTTCCTCCTGTAATTCTGAACAGCCTCTATGGTAGCATTTATTTGTAAAGTTGCCTGAGAGAAGAGCACAGGAAAAAAGCAGGAATGTCAACATCTTTCTAGGTTGCCTCTGATGGACGACGTTTTCCAACAAATCCTCCAACAGCGGAAAAACAGTTTCCAGTGCATATACAAGTGATGGATGTTGAAAAAGCCCCTATGAACGGCCATAAACGCAGCTGCTGAAGAACCAGTCGGTTTCTATGAAGGAGCAGAAACAGAGCTGTGAGGCTCTGTGGCTGAGGAGCTCAGCCAGAACAGGACATGGATCCTGGTGGACATGTGGGATGCTGTAGCTGTAGAAATAAAGCTTTTTTTTCTAAGAAGTGGTGTGGACACAGAGGGTTCAGTTTTTTTCATTGTTTTGTCGTGTTCCTGTATGCCAGAGGCAATCCACTAAATGATGTTGTTTATGCTGTAAACAAACGAGAGGACAACCAGCAGGTTTGAGCCAATGGGCTTGGTTCTGGTAGTTCTGGTGACATCTGACCGACGTGGACATCATTGAACAGCATGAAGGTTTGTGACGCGAGGACAGATCAGGCTCCTTTCACGTCTAAGCTGAAGTGTAGATACTCAAAATTCAAATGGATTCTTTGTAATTATCTGTTCTCTCTGTGGTTTCGGCTCTCCTAGCTGGGTTTTTTGTTTGACCAAAGAAAACTCTTTTCTGTCGTATGACTGACAGCTCCAAGTGCCTTGTTCTGACCAACAGAACAGGTTTTTTATTGTGTCCGTGCAGGTTACTGATGACCAGGATCTGGGTTTGAAAATCATTAAAAAAAAGTGGGGACGTAAAAGCGTGTGTTGGTCTTTCTTTACTCTTGACTGGTGCAAACATTACAGCAGATCAATCTATGAGAGCTTGAGACTTCACAACCAAAGCCCCTAACCGTCCTCTGTTCCATCCATTTCATTAATCTGCTTTATGTCGTGTCATTGGGTTGCTGGAGCCTGTCCCGGCTACTGTTGGGTGAAGGCGGGGTGCACCCTGGACAGATCACCAGTCTGTCACAGGGCACACACACACACACACACACATATCCAGGAACACTTCTGAGTAACCTGCAGTATTAACCTAGAAAGTGTGTTTTTGGTTGGTGGGAGGAAGCCGGAGTTCCCAGAGAAAGCACACACGTGCACAAGGAGAACATGCAAACTCCACACTGAAAGAGCGCAGCCGGGATTCAAACCAGGGCAGTCTCACTGTGCCGCCCTCGTCCTATGTTTTCATTTTTAAATCTAATATGTCTCTGTGTATCACAGAAAGGTCTGAAAATTGGAGCGACTTGTTTGGGCTCCATCCAGAAACAGAAATACCATGAAGGGCTGCTTTTCCTGGTCAAAACATGAAGAAAGACATTTGCTTCGGAGTCTGCTTCAGAGCCACACTGTGACACATTTGCTGCTTTCTGATGCACCTTCATTCTTGGGCCCAAACAAAGTGCTGGAGTTCAGCACATGTGGTCAAGCTGACTTTCCTTTTAATGTTAGTGAGTTGGAAGAGAAACTTTGACGGACTCATTAGAGGCTGAGGATGGACATGATGCGCTCAGGGAGGCTTTCAGCTTGTCTTCTGAATCCTCCCGTCAGCAGACCCTCTCTGGAGACCTGGGATGAAACAAACATGATGAAGCTACAGCTGGGATGGAGCTCAGTGTACTTTTGACAAACCAGTGATTTCTGCTGCAGGCGTGAAGCCCCTGAGAGGAACGGCTCTGCTAGAGTGGAATATTTCAGTGCAAACCACACGGCAGAGGTTGATGTAGGGATTTAAGGACACTGTCTGAAATAGGATTCACTTACATCCTGTTTCCACTCAGTGCAGTTTGGAGGATTTGATTCTCAGCTGAACAGAAACAGAAAACGTCTGCCCTCCATCTTCATCAATGCGCGCCTTCTTTGAGTTGCAGCCACACGGTTGAATGATCATAGGTGTCATAGGTGTTAAGAAAGGTTGGTGAGTCCTGCGTACGTAACTCTGAAAGCACTTGGGTGTTTTCAACAGACAGAAAGCGTCCTAATGCTGGAGAACATCCTCAGGATGAAACCCAGCATGATTCGCCAACCAAACGTCAGAGTCAGGTCTCACTCCAGTGTTGGTGTGAAGCTTGAGTCATTCAGCAGTGGATGTCATTCATGTCAAATCTGTGGCCTCCAGTCTGACACGGAAGCACAGCAAAAGTCTGGTGAAAGCTCTCTGTTCACCTGAGTGTCTGAGTGTGAAGGTCACGACTGTTAAGTCGATCCTCAAACACCCCTCCATGAAGTTTAAACGTAAAGCTGAGACACAGATTAGACGCTCTGAAGCATCTCATGGGCGGAGCCTTCTCCACTGAGCATCCACCGCAGAGGCTGAACTTTCAGACTCTCCATCCCTTCTCTGCCCTCCTCTGAGTGTCGCTCTGAGATCAGCGTCTGATCATTTCTGCAGACTGATTGGATGATAGGAAAGCTTTCATCATCCGTGACCATCAGACTCCACCTGGGACCATGATGGGGGCGGGGGGCTCAAAGCAGGCTGTCAGTTCCACTCTCCTTGTGGGAATACTGCTGCCTTTAGAGACAGAAACAGAACACATTTCACGGTAGTTGGATCTTCTCAGAGATGGACGCAGTGACTTTCAAAGAGGAGGTTCATCAAAAATCCCCAACGGAAGACAATTTTTGATGGTCTGAACGACACAAGAAGAAAAACATATTTCCCATCGGAGAAACAATTCCCCATAAGTCCTCTTGCTCCATGTTGTTCAGAAAAAGGAGCACAGATGTGAAAGTCCAGCATAGAGCTACCCTAAAAAACAATCTGCCTTTTTCTGACAGAACTGAGCTGAACTCCTTCTAATTTCAGTCCATGCAGCTGAAGAATGAAGGAAGTGGTGCTGAAGTTTTCCTCATAAAGCTGCTTTTACTGCAGCGGCATTTCTCCATCCAGCATCATGCAGTTAGCAAGCAATTCCCAGGAGACACAGAGGATTTCTATTTGTAGGATGTGTGGAGACTCATGAGGGTTTCACCAAGGAGAGCTTTATTGTTTTTCTGCAGTGCTATAACGCTTCCTGTTCCACAGGAACTCACACCCGCTCTGGCATAATGATGGGGTTTTCAGCATGTTCTTGTGACATTTTTCTCACGATGGAGGACATGTACAGAAAAAATTAAGCTAAAACTGCATTCCTGAGTATTTCTATATTCAAATCAATGCGAATCAGGAGCAGACAAAAGCATAATTGGAAAAAGTTTTTAGCTGTGATCTAGAAAACTCAGCAATAGCAGGTTTCCAACATCTGAAAATATCATTTACACGAGTCAGTGTAAAAAACAAATGCAGATTCTTTATATCATGAAAGTCATTTACTTAAATCAGGTAGAAAAAAAATCAAAAATAGATCATTTTCAGTAGAAAGATCCTTAGTCATTAATCACACTTCAGGGAACCAAGTCAAGTGATTTGATTAAAGTCTTTGGTCAAGACGGTATTCCTTCTTCTGCTGTCTAATTAACAGCAGACTTTGTTTGTGTCGGGTTCAACCATCCATGTCCTTTTCTGACCACCAGAGGAAGGCTTCTCCAGAGTAGAGACTGTCTCTGGCAGTCTTCCTCACTCCAACTCCCAGCATGTATCACCCTCCACTCCTGTGGTCACAGCTGCTGCCCATCATGATCATCATCTTCACAGCCTGCCCTTTATTCTGCTCTACGTGAAGTAGAATTGTTTTCCCCTGAGATTCAGTCTGAGCGTTTACTTATTTGCCTCGCTGTGTCTGACCCTTACCTGTTTATCGCCATCCTGCCTTGCTCCCTGTGTTTGACGTCTGCCTGGACTCTGACTACGTCCTGTCTAGCCAATACCTGTTTATTCTCCTAAATAAACCAGTTGCATATGGATCCAGCTCGCTTAGCCTCTTCGTCACATTTTGCCAGGTCCATTGACCTTCAGCCAACAAGTTGAGTTTGAACCGTCTGCAGGGCAGAACTCGCTGATGAAAATCAGGGTCTCAATAAAGACGTGTTGTTCAGCATCGGCCATCCGTTCATTATTACTTCATGTTTTAATTAAAGTCCAACTTTGAATCATTTTTAATGAGATTGGATCCGTCATTTCTGCAGTCAGTCATAAATCCATGGCAAAAAAGGGCTCTTATTGAATAACCTTTATTAGTAACAACTGGAGAACATACATGAACTCGCTAGCGCCCTCTCTGTTGAGACAGTGCTACTGCATGCCTCACCTACTGTCTTTTCAGTGCATTTTATGTCACATTTTAACACAAAACAAACTACAGATAAACATAAAAAACATTAAATGGAAAGTGATGACATGCAATAAAATTGTGTACAATGAATATTTTTTAGAAAAAAAGTATTAGATTTAGGCCTTGATATTTTTGGGGTTGCCAACCTACCCCTTGGCGCCGCCCCTGGACAAAAGGAATCTGCTGAGTCACTTCCTAAAGAAGCTTTCGTGGGCGGAGTCTGAAAACAAAAGGGATGATTGTGCAGGAACGGTTCTCTGAATGAAGATACTTCTTCCTGAAAAGCTTTCTGTTTTTTGGTTTTTCCTGCTGCTGATGTAGGAGCTGACGCCACATCTGCTCAGGCTGAATGGCAGGCAGTCGGGGGCTGTTCTCTCCATGAGCGGTGAATTTTCCAGCAGCCAGGATAAATACGGAGCTTCTAAAAGGTCACACTGTTATCCACCGTGGGGCTCCGGCAGGAGCTCCCCTCCATCAATATTAATGTGCAGGCACCAGAGGGGGGGCCCCTGAATGTGACTGGAGCAGCTGCGGAAGCTGCAGAGAAAATCTCTTCTGCGAGGGAAAGGCGAGAGCCGGCCCCAAAATGCCTGGACCGTCTTCAAACTGCTGACTGTCAACTTTTGGAGTTTTGCCCAGTTTTTCATCCCTCAGTCTAAATATCTAATACTGATACGTTATCACTGACATGATTGATTATTTCCAGCCCCCCCCCAGACAGCTGATGGACCCAAATGAGCAGGAAAGTGAGCCTTGCTTGTTTGGCCAGGCAGATTATGCAACCACATTACATAACTGCAGAGATGTTTTGACTCAAACAGCTTCTTCACATCTGGCCGAGTGCTCAATCCTGCCGCTGCCAAACTTCTGATTTCCAGGCTGATAAACAGCCGTGAAGAACTGCAGCAGCCTGACGCTGGAGCAAGAAAAGTCAATGTTTGTGACAGAACAAGTCCAAACTGAAACACAGCACACAAACTCAGAAGAAACCTTCTCCTCATAAGCAGTTTGCTCATTATGACAGTGACAGAAATTACAGCAAACTTGAATAAAGTTAAGCCTAAATACTTCCTAACCCTTACCGCGGTTCTCTAAAAGAGCAGTGTTTACTGGAGGCTCAGCTGGTGCTCACATCAGGCTCCAGCCGGCGGATGAACTATGGTGCAGTGTCTCAGCATATAACCTGCTGTGATGAAGGACAGGCCTGTCTCTATTTACACCAAAGTCAGGAATCCTCCTGCAGTGAGAGCTAACTCCCATCTTTACTCAAGTTGAGCTCCAGATTCACATTTATTCGGCTACATGTGAGCCACAGGAAACTGGTGGGCATCATCCCTGTCTCAGCTTGATAGGAGTTACCATCATCTACAGGGACTGTGAAGATTCTCATTCATCCGGGATCGTTGAAATGATTTTAGAAAACGTCATCTGCACATTTTCAAGATGATGACACTTTGGCTTTTAAAAAAACTTTTTCTTTCAAATAAATGGATTGACTATACAAACCAAACGCACAGTTTGTTGAGACATAAAGTGAGTTCTGGTCAGAAGTAGACATTTTAAAAACAGAATAAGTGATTGTGATTGGCTAAGGCAGTGTAACGTTTCACAAGGAGCCAACTTTGTTTTACACACAAGCCCACATGATAATAATTAGATTACAGAGTAAACTTTTGGCTGTCTGTTGCAATAATACTGAAAGTTACGTACAAATGTGTCTTTGGTTTACTGATTTAACTGGTTAGAAACTGATCAGAAAAACTGGAACCAAAACCTTTCCGACAGTAGCGTAAAAAGGTTCCTAGTAATGATTAAAGAGTAATCCAATCATTAACTTAATTACTTGATAGATTTCGTAGCAAATAAATGCAGTTAATTCTTTTTTAAAGAATACTTCCAAACTCAGCTCACTGCTCATCACTTTCCTTTTTCGACTCACACATAAATTCTCAATGAATGAATAAATCTATCACAAAGGTCCCCTAGTGGTCCTATGAAGGTCCCTAAAATCCACAGAGTAAAACCATGGAGGCTACAGAAGAGCAATCAGGTTATTTAGCACCACCTCATTCATTTATTCAGCCCCCAGCATTTGAGCTCTATGAGCCTAATTGAGGTCAGCTTCAGGATGGACCCTGTTTAGGAAAAGTAAAATCTGTTCATGTGTTTTTTTAGAATCTCAGGTGTTTAAACTTTATCTCTAAGAACTGTATATCATTTCTTGATTGTGATTGGCTAAATTACATTATTAGTCTTTGTAAACCTGTGTTTATTTGACCTTCAGAGCCTCAAGGGTCAAATGAGCAGAACAGATGTATTTGTTTCCACATTGTGTATGCAGTTCTGGATAATGTGTTATTTTTCTGTTCACGTGATTTAAATGAATGTGTTTCATAGTGAATAAATAATATATAACTTTCAAAGGACAAAAGGTTTTTTGAGGTTTTTTTTCCACACAGACCTTTTCTTTATTTTATTTCTGGCTTTTAAACAAAAAATTCACATTAATTTTGGTAAATATATATTTATAAGTCACCTATTTCTGTTTTATGTGAAGAAACTAAAAGTACAGTATTCCATTGCAAAAAGATGTTCATGAAACAGTTCATTTTCATTGAATGTTATTTGAGGGTTTACGGTCGAGGCTCACATTTTTTCTTCAAATCTGACCCTCTCTGTTGTTTGGATGCAGTTTGAACACCTCTGACCTCTGATCATCCATTCAATCTCAGCGATCCAAACTGTCATTGACAAAACACACACCTGCACACCCACACGTGCACACGCACAAAGAATGCTGCACCTTCCATGGCAATAACAATTCATTATCCATTACAACCCTATCCCTGCCTACCACTGGCGCCAACCTTTAACCACCAGGAGCAATGTGGGGTTCAGTCTTCCCCAAAGACCATTGACTATCTAGGAGATCTGTGCTCATCCCCTCCCCCCTGGCATACCAGAAAGCCAAAATCTCAAAGTCTTCTTTTGGGAAATAAACAGCTGTTACTCAGTCATTCTATTTGTCAGAATAACCATTCTAACTCTGGCATCTCTTTTTAACATTCTCTTGCTAAACCATATTTTTTTTCTGCTGCCGAACACTGGTGCCAACCTTCCATCAGAGGCAACGTGGGGTCCAATGTCTTGCCCAAGGACACTTTGACACATGGGCAGGCAAGGCAGGAATCGAACCTGCAATCCTTCGATCGCAGGCTGACTGCACCACTGCACCACGGCCGTCCCAATAAAAGCATGTGGTGCCTGCTGGATTATTTTACGCTCGCTTTCAGTAGTAGGAGTGTGGCTTTCCAACAAGTTCACTCCCAATTGGCCAGAGTGGTTGCCATAGAAACGTAGATATAGACCGACTCGGAACAAACGTTGTCTGGTTCAAACATGGCAACGTCCGTGTTGTGGAAAAATGGCGACTGAAATTTGTTGGAGATAAGGCATTTTCTGTGGTTAACACCACGGCCGCTTTGTCCATCTCTATATACTGTCAATGCCAGGGGCACTGTGACCTATGGGCAGGCAAGATGAATCCGTGATTTTCCAATCAGATGTTGACCACTCTACCTCTACGCCACAGCCGCTCCACAAATAAAGTTGTGTGGCGAGAAGAAGGTTGATGCTACAACCTAACACAGGCAATGATGCTAAGATGCAGGTGGAAGATGACATTTAGAAAAGATACTGATCCAAAGCTGTGAGGACAAAACTGATTCAAAGAAACAGACAGCTTACGAATGTGGCACTACATGAAGACCTGAGTCAGGCCTCCTGATGAAATCACACCAAACCTTTCATTCAACCACACAAGCGCTTTCCTAGTGTTTTTGTCTGACCAGCTGCAGTTTCATTCCTTCAGGTGTGTCTGTCTGAGCACGTGTTTGTTCTCTCAGGAACAAACCCTTCTGAGCATCTTAGCCTGATTGAGGTCATCTTCAGGATGAACCCTGTTCAGGACAAGTGAGATGTGTTCATGTGTTTTTGAGAATCTCACATGTTCAAACTTTATTGAAAATAACAGAGAGCACTTAAAGGTCAAAGGTCATCTTCTTCTCAAAAATACCTGAAGTAATTTTCACAACAGGATAGTGTAATTCTAGCTTCAAGGGACTCCAGCTTTTATCTTTATTTGAGAGTTGGTTCCCGTCCAGGACATCTACTCTGCAGTTTCATGTTAGGGACATTTGTTTCTCTGAGGTCACTGGTCATAAAAACCAGATCAAACAGGACAAAGAACATTTAAAAAATCGCCTTTGAGGCATGAACATTTGATATTTAAGTATGGAGGCTTTGGTTTGAAAGCTTTCATGCAACAGGAAGTGCAGAACTCCTGACATCTGACACTCGCTGAAAGTTGTCCATGTTTTTCTTCAGACAGTTTTTTTCAATGCGTGCTGCTGTGGTTTCAAAGCCCCTCAGACTCTGTTCTTTATAATCCACCTCCTGTTTTGTCTATAAACCCTAAAATTCCTAAAGTGTGATTTGAACGGCGTTAGCTGCTTTCGTCCCCAGCTGCCCCCCCAGCACACTCACGCTCTCCCTTTTTTTCCATCATTCTTAGACCGATCAAATATTTGCCCTGCATGGGTCTGTTTATCTTCTGGAGTGTGTTTTCAGCAGCGGTCGGGCCCAACACTGAAGTCTTAGATGTCCCGGCGTTTGGCTGTTTGGCTTAGCAGCTGGGGACGGAGGCCGGCCATTCTCCCGAGCACAGGGAGCGGGCCGCTCTGCCTTTTGCTGGATCAACCGGTGAGCCTTTCGCACACTATGGCCATTCACTGGCCGGGCACACAGGACACACTATGAACCGTCTGCAAGCCAGCAATGTTTGCCAAGAATGATGAGTCCCAGTTCCTCTTTGGGAGCAAACAGCGTTTGGTCCACCGCCTGTGTTTTAATTTGAAAGGTGGCTAAAGTCTGGTGCGTGGGTTAACTGGGCGCAGCAGCAGACCTGCTTCCTCTTTCCTGCAGGTTTCATGCAGCCAGAGGAATCCTAAGGAGAGCCATTCTGGAATTTCCTTACACAGAGCCACATACCACCAGGCTGATTCAAGCTGTAAAAACGCAGGCAGTTATAAAGAGATTCCCACAAGAAAAATCACACTTTAACGCAAAAGCATTTGGAGTTTGAACCGATACAGGCTATTCATTATTATTTCTATTTTTGCCATTTTAGAAACCTGTCACACACTTGTGTTTTAAAGCAGGTTTCCAGCAGGTTTGGCACCTTTACACCTCATCATACCTGCATAAATCCCTGCCTCAGAAGCCTGCGGCTCTGCATTTGTTAGCTTCTGCAAACAAGCACAATCTTTTAAAACAGTCTCTTCAGGTGCACAATCCTGACGGTCAAAGTACGTCAACCCTCCCATCCTGGCAGATTAAGTTCAAAACATGAAAGTTCAAAAGATGAAGGCTTCAAGGGCCACATGGAGATGCAGGTCCAAATTATGAATTCGTTTTATTATAATTTTACAGCAAAAAATGGGTGATAGCTTTTTAGGGAAATAAACTCTCAATAATAATCAAGCGTATGCCAGGAGAACTCTTGAAGAAGTTTCAGGAGGATGTCTCCTCTTGATTCTTAGCTTCTTGAGAAATTCTGCTCTCTGTGTGTCTACTTAAGCCAGAGAACATCCTGGAGTAATTTTCCTCATGTCTGCAACTCTGAATGCCTTTATTGATCTTTTAGAAGCTAATTTTCATCTGAAAGGTTCCAGGCAGTCAACACCAGTGTGTCTGAGAGCTCACAGTATCAGTTCTGTCATGAAAGGAGGATTTAGGCCTGAGAATCCAGGACGTCAGGCTCACAGCAGGAACATGATGACTAAATCTAAAAATAAAAAAAAACTGAAAGTAATGAGAACTAGCGAAAATCTCACACTGACAAACTTAAACTATTTTACGAAAACACACTGACAACTTATTACCCACAGGAGAAACTACTGTGTGTATTAACAAGGGAAACTGTATGAGACTGGGAATGAGGAGAAGACAAAACCCAATGTACTGAGCGAAGCTCCTAAATCCATAGAGGGAAAGGAAGAGCGTCTAGTGTTTTTGCACCTCAACAAGACTGACCTCCTTTAAACTATCCCACAGTATGTTTCTGGGGACATTATAAAAAATGAAAACTGTTCACATGTCCCAAACTTCTTGTCCTCAACAGCAAACAGTGTTGCACACTAAAGGCTGGACTTTAAAGTCACATTTCTGACACGTTTTGTGGTTGAAGATGTCTATAATAATCATGTGTTAAGTTCTGCTGCTGTTCACATTGTTTAGCCATTTTCCTTCTGTTTTTCAGCCTCTTCTTTTATGTGAACAGTAATAAAAAGATCAAGATAAAACAAAAGCAGTTTTGTAACTTAAACTTAAGTCTTCAAACTTACTGTGATGAAGGTGTTTTTAGGAATGAATTATTTCTGCTTGGTCTCATCAGTGATGGCAATAACTCTTTTTTAAACCTTTATTTTGCTATGGTTGACTTTTTCCTTGATTAAAATCAAGACACACAACACCTACCACAAATGTAAAAAAACATGGAAACTCTATCTTACATAACAGTTCATCATTAATGTTTACTGAAAATAGGTCAGAATTATTTCAGAGATAATCAATAAACACTCTGCTGTTACTTAACTCTACAATGTAAAGGGAGGATTTCTGGATCAATAGGATTATCTGATGATCATCAGTGAGTATTACATTTCTGTTACATGATGTGTGATTCATGTTACTGTTTACTGAAATCATGAAAGAATGTTTTCTGAGAATAATCAATAATTATTCATTTATTCATCTTCTAAACCGTTTTAGCCCTTTTGGGGTCACGTGGCTTCAGGAGCCTAACCCAGCCACCCATGGGTGAAGGCAGGAGACACCCCTAGACAGGTCACCAGCCCGTCGCAGGGCCACAATCACACATACACACCCATATCCACACATTTAGGGACAATTTAGAGTAACATATGAACCTGTGAAGCATGTGTTTGGATGGTGGGAGGAAGCCGGAATCCCCCGAGAAAACCCAGCATGCACAGGGAGAACATGCAAACTCCACATGGTGACACTGTTTTAAGTGCTGTTTCCCCAGCTGGGACTTGAACTGGAGGCCTTCTTGCTTCTTGCTGTGAGGCAAGAGTGCTAAACCACTGCGCCACCGTGCAGCCTCGATAATTATTAAGCACTCAGTTCTGTTACTTGAAAAATCTGTGTAATTTCTTTTTGTATTGACCACAATTTATGCTTGAAATAAACCAGATCAATCAATCAATCAATCAATCAATCATTGGACTGACCAATCGATCAATCAATTATTTGTCATTCCCATCAAAGTAACACTGGAACACTCAGTGTGTTTAAATCCAGTTAAAGACCTATCTGTTCTCAACTGCATTTGATTCATTTGGATTAAAAAGTTTAAATCTACACTGTTTATCTATGCTTGTTTTAAATTCACTTCTTTTTAACTTTCTTTAAATCTCATTTTAATGATCACACCTTTGATGTTTTTTTTTTTTTCTTTCTTTTATGTAAAGTGCTTTGAATTGTCTTTGTCCCTGAAATGTGCCACACAAAGAAACACTGAACCCCACATTGCCTCTGGTGGAAGTTTGGCACAAGTGTTCAGCAGCAGAGTGTGTGAATGTGTGTGAATGTGTGTGAATGGGACTGTGACTGTGAAGCACTTTGGGTCTTCAAGGGCGGTAGAAAGGCGTTGTCCAAATATACGCCGTTTACCATTTTAACCATGGAGTGTGAAACCTGGCCCAGTTCAAATGAACATAGAGCTGCAATCCTGCCAACACTAAATGTTTTAAGACCAATAAGGTGAAATTAATACTGCACATCTGACTATCTCTCATAACCCACTAGAGTACCTTAAGCAGTGCATGAACCAGTTGATGTTGTTGGAAGTGGACAGGAGTGTGAGAGGTGGCTTTTTTCATCCAGTTGAGGCTGTTCTTTCAGTGAGCAGTTCTGCAGACAAAAGGCTTTAGAGCTAATCTTAATGACACTTGGCTGCATTTCCCTTATAGGATAAACAGATCAGAAGACTAACAATTTCAATCCGTCACAGGAGATAACAGCAAGACAACCTTCAGTTCTCACCTTCTTTAGCTCATGTTTTACTGGAACAAATGAGGAGAGAGCTTCAGGATTGTTATTCTAGTCCTCAAAATGAGACGACAGATTCTTCATCAGTTTATACATGTGGGTCTGTGTGGATGCAGCTGTTGTCAAAACATGTAGTATTTCTGTCCAATAGATTTTTTCTCTTAAGTATATGTGAGAGAAAAATACTTTCGGCTCGGTGTGATTATGGCTGAGTGTGTGTTATTCTAGTTGAATCCGTTTACACCTCTGTTTTAGTTATGACCAACCAAAGAGCAAAATGAAAGGAAAGGGAACATAAACACTCTTGACTCACGCCTTTGGTTTACCGCTCCATTCATGACCTCCACACCCGGGCTGCCGCCTCCCATCCACCTACCCTCCCATCCAGAGCTTGGCCTTCTAGCAGGCTGCCTACATCACAGCCAGTCTCAGTCCACCTCTGTCAGATGCAGATGGCATTTATTTTCCCAATGATGACTTCATGTAGTTCTGCTGCGAAAACTCAAGTGCATGGGGTGAGGGGAGACCTCCTCTAAATCCAGAATGCTGTCTTGTAGACACCAACAAAGGCTGGATTACAACGTGAAATCCAGGAGGTGTTTCACCCTTAACACCACTGAGGGCGAACCACAGCCTGTTAAGTCTTTGCAGCTGCTTCCTTGCTTCATCATCCTAATTCAAAGGCACATGAGTAGATCCACGCCCTCATGATGGTGTCGGCGCCGAATGGACTCTACAGTAGAGTTCAGAAAAGCCACCGTTCCGTCTTCTTCTGTTGGTCAGGGTCCATGGTGGTTCTGCTGTGGTTCTAGTTTCAGCTCGTTTGAAGGTCTTGCACTTGGATATACTAATGTATGGATGCTTGCTTTGCACTTGTTCAGGAGCAATACATCCTCTTGATTCCTCTGAGTTTAAATGCAGGTCACAGCAAAAACAAATTTTAATTCTGGTTTTTTCTTATTCATAAATTTTGGCGCATAAATAAAGGTTTGTCTAACAAGGTCTGTTTACTTTGGGAAAACAAACTGTTTCCTGCACCGTATCCTGAGTTTAACAACAAATCTGCTCTGCAGAGGCAGCTGGTCCTTGGCAGGAAGTCTAGGAGAGAATTGGATGGCGGTTGGCGACTTAGACAGCTGTGGACGAAAACTGTCTTTTTATAGCTCGGTGGCCAGGCGGGGTCATCGGGTGTGAGTGGCTCACAGCACCCACAGCGTGAGAGAGCCATTCTTATTCAGACAGAGCCCAAAGACAGACGCAAACACTGAGAGACGGGCATGATGGGAAACACATTCCGGATCAGTCACAACAGAAAATAAAAATGCTAATACACCAAGACCGTACGTTCTGTTATCCTGGACGGGTGTTGTGAGGCAAAGACAGGAGGTTAAGCCAATTCAGGAAATGGACTGAGACAAAGACTCCCATCAGCCAAAAAATGACGAGCCAGGCCACTCCCCCATCTCAACCTCAGGAAATAACCTGGTTCAAATCCAGGATTTTAATCTCCTAGCCCCTCTAACTGCTCGACACGTGCACATTTACATGCACCCGCCATTCTCAGATGTAACCGCTGTGATTCACAGCGGAGGAGAGTCTGTGCCAATGCAAACATCACAGATGGGAGAAGCAGAGAGGGCGGAGCCTGTCCTGGAGCACACAAAGACACCAGTCC
This sequence comes from Oryzias celebensis, assembly GCA_014656515.1. Taxonomy (NCBI): domain Eukaryota; kingdom Metazoa; phylum Chordata; class Actinopteri; order Beloniformes; family Adrianichthyidae; genus Oryzias; species Oryzias celebensis. The sequence goes on along the minus strand of BNCR01000011.1, from coordinate 21,160,752 downwards.
GTCTGTCACATCAGTGATTCCTCACTGCTCAGCAGCTGCATGAAGACCCAAACACCAGGCAGGCCCTGTCCTCCAAAAATGAGACAGAAAAGTCATCTCCCTACTCTTTGCTACAGTCAATTTTATGTTCTAACAAACACATTTGGATCCATATGGGAATTCATTTGAAAATGAGCTGTGAGGGTTATGTGCAGGCTGAAATTCCAGCAGCATAAAATAAAAGCTTTTGCAATTGTTTGTTGTTGCTTTCTATGATATCTGCTACTAAGGAAAAATGTTTTAATCACAAACCCAGACTTTCTTCCGACAAATGAAAACTGTCACCAACTCAAAAAATAGTTAATCCTCCAGCAAACGTATGCCTTTAATCGTCTGTGTGTGTCAGTGAAAGTTGACAGATCATGACAGATCCAGTTCTACAAAATAAATCAGAGAGGATTTTCTGATGGTTGCATTTCACTCCCAGTGTTTTGCTAATGTGGCCTGAAGTTGGACTCTCTGAGCAGGACCGAGTCTGACAAGCAGCTTCACAGCTAAACTGAAGCTGTTGATGAAACTGCAGCAGCCAGCCATGCCCTGACGTTACCCTCCATGGCTGGAGATGACAGACTCCTGGTGGAGTGTTGCTCACGGTATGGGTGCTATAATGACACGAACACGCAGGGATCGGGAGCAGCTGTGGGGTTGGCGTTCGAGCCCAGCTCCTGTGTCTCATTCCCAGGCTTCTCCGTTGTGCCTGGCAGTAGAGAGGTTCAAGGAAACACCAAGACTTTGTGACCCACCAGCAGATTCCGTTTCACAACTCAGTCACTCAAGTGTGAGCACAGCATGGAGCATATACCACCAACTCACTGCCAGAGGGAGGCTCCAGAGGGGTGAGGGCTGCTGTTTCTCATTTGTGGAGGGGCACTGAGCTGGAAGCTTCAGTGGAATGCGAGCATGTTGATACTGGCACTTAGACACTTCATAAAGTGCCATTTCCAAATTTAGAAAAGCCAAAACCAGAAGTTGATGTATTCAGCACCAAAGCTAAAAGGGACATTTCATTTTTAAGATTTATGCTTCAATGAGGCAAAAATCATTTCCATAATAGATAAAAGGATTCCACAAAGCCACTGAAACTCAACAAAGCAGACCAAACCTTCAGGATTAATGTCCACCATAGAGAAGGGAGTGGTCACTGTATGAAAGTGTAGGAAAAAAAACAAAACTGTTTCATTATTCCTGTTCAGCAACTTTGAATAACACACGACCACAAAAACAGGATGACGGCTACATTACTTGGTTTTAGTTTTAATGCATAAACATTTAAAAAGTAAATACTGCCTTTACTGGCATGTTCAGCCGACCTTATTAAAAATGCAATAACATTTTTTTTCCCAGGTCTTGCTGCTTCCTCAGTGATCAGTATTTTTCCCAGCTGGGTAAAATAGACCTTGTTCCACAAAGTAGCATCAAAATTGTTGCTCATATTTCAGAACTTATTCAGCATGACAGGAGCATGTTGGTGAAACAGTTTCTCTGTAAAATAACAGAAACAGCTAAACAAAACAGTGAAAAAAACTGAAGTTTTGTAGGAGATAGATAGCTTCATTGAAATGAAGCACTCCAGCTGTCAGTCCCAATGAAGGACAGTGTAATGAGGAGGCTGAGGTATTTGGATCCAGATGAAAACGTTTTAATCAAGTAGCACAGGCAAAGGTCAAGGCACCAGGAAAACCAACTAGGAAATACGTGTTCAGACTGTCTGCAAGGCAAGCAAGATTTTGCACTGGTGAGCAGGCTATGGATGGTATAAATGCCAGATGGTAATGACAACAATGAGACACAGCTGAGCAGGAAGGAGTATGTGGAGATGGCTGATGGGAACTGAAGTAAAAAGCTGCAGAGCTAAAAAATCAGGCAAGAGCTCCCTCTGGTGGCTGGAGGCTTGAGTAGCTGGCTGAACCGTAACAAAACCTCTGCCCTTGCATGTGGCTCTAGAAACGACTTTGACGCCGGCCACAGGGTCGAGGAGCAGGTCTATCGGGTTGGTTGCGAAGTCAGAGAGTATGGAGGGGTTGAGGATGTTGTCTGAGGCGACCCAAAAGCGTTTCTCATGCCTGCATACCTCCCAATCCATCAGATATTAATGTCAACCACCACTGCACAGGGAATTTGAGATTTTATTAAGTCGATAGGCCTCCTCGCCTTCCACCATCAAGGGCCGATGAGTGGAGGAACGTTTGGCTGGACATGATGGTGGGGCGGAGCAGCGGCGTTGCATTCTGAGAGTTCAGTCATTGCATACCATTGAATGGGAGCCAGGACTAAGGAAGTGGGCACAATGGTTCCTGGTGAGCTGAGTTCATCCACGTCGGCTTCATGCAGGCGGAACAGGGCGTCAGCTTTTCCATTCCTGGAGCCAGGCCAGTAGGAGATCTGGAAATTGAACCTTGAGAAAAAGAGAGACCAAGGTGCCTGACTAGGGTTAAATCGTTTAGCAGATTTAATATACTTTAGGTTCTTGTGATCAGTGAGTACTATGAAAGGGTTTGCTGCCCCTCCAACCAGTGTCTCCATTCCGCGAATGCCTCCTGGATAACAATGCACAAGGAAACATTTTAGGCAGGTTACCTTGGTGTTGAGACAGCGCGGCCCAGACCCCAGTGCTGGAAGCATTCACTTCCACAATTATCTGGGTGTTGTGATCCAGATTAGGTAATATGGGTGACTGAGCAAAGCAGGACTTCAGCTCCTGGAATGCAACGCTCGCTTCTGAGGTCTATGACAGACATTTAGAAGCTCCTTTGGGCAGGAATTGAGGGGCTCTGCCACTACACCGAAGCCACAGATAAAGCGGCGGTAGAAGTTAGTGAAGCCCAGGAATCGCTGCAAGTCCTTCACAGTGTGCTGTTTAGGCCACTGCAGAACTACCTCTACCTTGCTTTAATCCATAGCAACTCCTTGAGCACTGATGATGTATCCCAGAAATTATATAGAGGTTTCATGGAATTCACATTTTTCCATTTTTTGCGTACAACTGATTATCAATGAGGTGTTGCAGAACCTAATGAACATGGGAGATGTGTTCCTCCAACATAATAGCATAGAGGAGAATGTCGTCGATGTATACAATGACGTGACATTGGAACTTGTCTCAAAACATATTATCAACAAAGGCCTGTAACACGACGAGGGAATTACAGAGCCCGAAGGCCATGACTAAATATTCCTAATGTTCACAAGTAGTGGAGAAGGCTGTCTTCCATTCATCTTCTTCTTGAATAGGGACTAAATACAGGTACTGTGAAGATCCAGTTTAGTAAAGTATCATGCTTGACGTAGTTGTGAAAGGGCTGGTGGAACTACTGGCAGGGGATAGCGTTATTTGGTGGTGACTTCTTTCAAACTTCAAAAGTCTATGCAGGGGTGGAGTCTGCCATCCTTCTTTTTAACAAAAAAAAAAAAAAACCCAGCTGAGGCAGGAGACGTGGGAGGGTAGATGAACCCCTTCTGTAGTTCATCCTGGATGTATTCTTGCATAGCGTCGGTTTCAGGTTGAGACAGCGAAAACACCTTCCTTAAAATTATTTTATTGTCCAATCAATAAAATTTCCTGCTGCTCCTGAATCTATCATGGCAGTGGTTTTTATGCATATGTCGGCTATTTTAACATGACCGGTATTTCGAAAGTAGGTAATGAGTCACTCACTGATCCACGCGATTGTCAGGGAGGACCATTTGGACAGGATGCTCTCAGATGGCCCGGCCGACCACAATAGAGGCAGAGATTCTTGAGCATGCATCTTTCTTCCGGTGTGAGGCGAGTGGTCCCGAACTGCATCGGTTCCCCGGAGAAATGCTCCTGACAACAGGGTAATGATGTCACAAAGACTGGTTCAGTCTTACAGTTTCTGGGTCTCTATGCACGAAGAAAATTATCCATTATCCAATTATCCAATGGTTGTGGCGATGAGCTGGTCCAGGTTTAGATTTTCTGCAGGTGATTTTATGTTGCAGCTCCAAAGTTAAGCCCCATCAAAACACAGTCTTTAGGCTACTCTGGGACCATGACGTTTGTCCTGCCAGTGTTCTGAACCTAAAGGCATAAGCAGCAGCAGTTTCTTTGCCTTGTTTACTGTCGATGAGTTTTTCACCTGGTTCCTTTCCGTTGTTGGCATGTTGAAACACAGAACCTAACAACTGGGTGAACGCGCCATAAGAGTGGAAAGACAGAAGACCCCCAAACCACTTCTAAGCATCTCCGGACAGGCAAGGCGGAGGAACTTCGTGGGGTCCGCTGGTAAAACAAAACCAGACTGAGCAGGCACGCTAGGCAGTGATGTTGCTACCTGGTTAGCTTGCAGCTATTCCATGATGGCTTTGGCTATGCAGTCAATTAATGGAGTGGTCTATCAAGAGCATGGTAGCAAACCTTGCGGTATGGGAATACACGTTGCTGGATCCAGGTCTGGCGAAGTCTTTTGTAATGAGGAGGCTGAGGCGTTTGGATCCATACGCAGACACTTTAATTGAGTAGCCCAGGGGCAAGACATAAGCAAAGTCAGAGTCCAGGCGAAGGTGAAAAACACAATGGCGAGGTGGGCGAATGATAAACAGGCAAAGGGGCCAAGGCACCAGGAAAACCAACTAGGAAATACGTGCTCAGACTGTCTGCAAGGCAAAGAAGACACTGAGCAGGCTGTGGATGGTATAAATGCCAGGTGGTAATGACAACAATGAGACACAGCTGAGCAGGAAGGAGTCTGTTGAGGTGACTGATGGGAACTGAAGTAAAGAGCTGCAGAGCTCAGAACTCAGGTGAGAGCTCCCTCTGGTGGCTGGAGGTCTTGGTTTACTTTATTCTTTGCTCTTTATTTTTCCTCAAGAACATTTTGGGAAAACAGAAGATGTCAGAACCGACTGCTGCTTGCACATGGGCTAAGAGTGGGCAGGGCCTGATAAGTCAAGACTGGAAGAAAGATTAGGACGCATTGATTGATCACTGTGAGAGCAGTGAAAACAGGTGATGAAAGCCGGTAATTCAAACAGGCTTTTGAGTATTTGACAGTAATTTTTTGGTTTAGAAAAACTAACTGTTCAAAAAGAAAAATGAAGAAACGATAAGCTTTACATGCCGAAACAGTTGGAAGAAGAGAACCAGCAGATGATGTCATATCCAGGAGGCGTTTCCATCCAATCAAATGTTATAGTCAAGTCTGCTGGGGCTTAAAGGAGAAACGTCAGCCTTTGTTGTGGTCATGTTGAGGCTTTTAAATGGACTGGGTGCTCTTATATCTATGAGGACCATGTGCTGAGGCGGCAAACTCCCAGCAGGCATAGCACAGCAAACCCCCCACATCTGTTTGGAGAGATTTTTGTCAGCATGCACTTTCTTTGGGCCTCTCCTGAGTTCCCAGCAATCACCAGGGGGGAGACACAAATCGGCTGAATTTATGTGCAACATCTTTCCTTCAAGGTCTGAGGCGGTTCCAGAGGATCTACCTGTGGCGCTCTGAGCTCCCTCTTGAAGGCTGGAAGGGCCCGGGAGAAACAACTGAAGTAGATCGGCCTTAGACCAACAGAAGGGGACACCCAGCTGTTGTTCCAGCTGCATATCATCTGTCCTCTTCATCAATCCTCTTGAAAGTGTTTCAAGATGCTGGGACCCCAAATCAGGACAAGGAGCAGCAGTCCAGAGGTGGAAGTGAAAGTGGCAATTAGCCAGAACCTTTGAGAAAACCTGCTTGTTAAGGCCCAATATCTGCAGCCTCATTTACAGAGAGTGGTGTGAGCTGTGCTGCATGCTGGGATGTGCTTGGCAAATGGACACTTTAAATGAAAGGTCTCTTGTTGTTGCCTGTAAAAAGTGCAAGTTGCAACAGATGAAAAGGTGACCAGTTTGTTCTAACTTTCATTGACTCTGCAGGAGCTTTGGGGGATTTTTGTTGGGACTTAATAACCTGTCTTCAGAGTGGAACAGGATTATTAACACTACAGTCTGTTTGCTGGAAGGATTAATGAGCCTTTTTTCTCATTAAGCACAGGCTTCTGTAAATTCCACGCTGTGACCTGTGCACTTGAATTCTCCCCAATAACAAAAAGCCTGAGGCCATTGGAGCATTTCTGTAGCTTTTAATCTGTGCAGTTTTCAGAGTCTCTGTTTGCTCTGGAAAATAATTCCTTCTTTAAGCACTTAAACTTAACCACAGCGTTTAATCTGGCTGTTACATCATAGACAGAAGTACATTGTTTTGGTGGTGTATTGATGAAGGGAACCCCTGAAAGCAGAGAAACTGACTCAAAAATGGCTCTCTATGTCTTCATGATTGCAGGAATCTTTGCTGTTTTCCATGCTGGATCTTAATTCTCCTGGTTTTCCTGTCCATTTGTCCATAAGGATCGGGGCCTGAAGGCAGATGCCTCCTCCCATACAGCAGGTGGCACTATACCCTCTTCTCAGTGGTTTTCCATCCACTGACAAATTAAATCAGAAGGGCTTGTGAAGTTTTTAGAGCTGAAATTGTGTTTTATATTTTCCACTGGTGTGTTGTCAGAACACAGTGTTGTCTGCAGTTTTCTTTATGTTGTGCACACTTCACCATCACAGCAGATCCTCATGGCAGCATAATCTGAGCAAAGCGATGCACCGACTACAGCACGATTCACCTAGTCGTGGCTGAGCATGAAATGAAACAATCACAGAAGATGTAAAGAAGTTACCAAACCAAAGATCTCTGAAAGAGTCACCAGTGCAGAAAAAGACACAAAAATAATTTTATTGATAAACAAAACATCCAAGAATTCCATTGAAAAGACCATAAATATACATTTGTTAATTCAAATATACCCAAGAAAAGCAAAATGAGTCAAAGCAGAGCAGTCTGGAACTAAAGTGGGGCCTCAGAGAAAGAGACAAATCACACAGATGCATTTGTCCAACATTTTCCTAATGGAATATGACAATATGAGAAAACTGTAAACTTTGCTTAAGATCAACCTAGTTTAGGTTTTCTCTCACTGACATAAATTAATCTATTGGAATTTTTGAAGTCACAGCCTAGAAAAGGTTCAGATGGGACTCCGATTGGAAGCTGAATATTTTACCTGCTGCAGGTTAGAATTTCAACTGTCCATGCGAAGTATGAGGAACCACAGAAAGTTGCTCTTGGCTTTGAGTGAAGCTGGTATGAACTGACAGAGCTTTTCAAAGCCCAGGAGTTTAATTGGGGTGTCTTCAAGATATCTGGATGCCATCTGCTGGTCATCCAGCTGCCTGTTTATCCGTCGTTTTTCTGAGGAACACTTTTCCTGTCAAAGAAACCACACTTGAAGAGCTCACACATGTGGGCCATTCCAGTCCAGAGAGACGGGCTGCACTGTTTTCCAAACCTCTGTGTCCATTTTCACATTTTGTCCTGGAAGTCTTCTCCAAAAGGAAACCCCTAGACGAAAACTACTGAAACACAATATCCAGAATGGCATGGAAAGCGTGTGCTTTGGCCAGAACTGTTGCCACTGCAGTGAAACCAATAGCCCGCTCTGCAGCGGTCCTGCAGGGGTCCTCCACATCCACAAATCCCCTCCTCTTCTGTTTATTTTTTATGGATCTACACTTTTCCAATATTCAGATTTGTAACTGTTGGTCTCCCACTAAAACCCACAATCATCCCTGACAAAATTACACTGTTTTCATGTGTAAATATACAAAAACACCTCAAATCTGGAAGAAGGTTCCCATTCAGCCATGATCCCTTCATAGCATGAGCCTGATGAAGCCCCCTGGGTTAGCAAAGAAACATTTAAAAGAAAAAAGATATTAAGTCCAGATACGTTTTTTTAAGACCACTCAGCTAAACAAACGATCCTTTTTCACTGAAACAGTAAACTTCTGTAAATGTTTATGTATTTAATCCACTATCTACTAAGCAAAGGAAAAGGTTTGCGGCTAGGGCTAGCAAAGACCATAAGTTTTACAGCATTTACAATAAAAGTTCAGTTTTTCCTGTCCAGATGATCTGGCGTCTTCAGACTTTGCTTCTCAGAGTGCTGTCCACTATTTGCTAGATGAGACCTTCTGTTAAATTTGGAGTCTTCGAGTTGTGTTCGAGTTTGGGCTGAAAATCCAACCACTTTTCCATGAAATTCGAGTCCTCCTTTCTCCTCCACCTCGACTTGTTTCATCAGGTTTATCATGCCATCTCAAACATGCCTTTATTTAGGTTTTACATCAAAGAGGGGATCGATTATGTGGTTGCTTCTTTAAAAAGAAAGGCATCAGTCTACAAAAGAAAAGAATGAAGTTTTCAGACCTTCTGTCTCGCTCATGGGTCCTGAAATGCTCAGAATCCTTGAAAATCAACTTAAATAGTTGCAAACATCTGGATCTGATCCAACATCTGTCGAAGGATTTCAGGAGAACCAGAGATTTGACCAAAATCCAGCAGGTTTTCAAACAGATGTTCTGCAGACCCAAACAATCACATGGTTGCAGAACTTGACCCTGGGGTTTTAAGAGAAACTGTTAAAGCTGGCAGAGGATATCTCAGGGGGATTTTACCGTCTGAAGAAGAGCGCCTTTGACCGATCAAAGTCAGCTATTTCCACAAAACCTGAGCTCTGATCTACCATGTGTCTCCCACTGAGGAAAGCAACCTGTGTCTGCATGAAAAGAGATGTCACTGCAGGTCAGGACACCTGGAACTGATGTTCTGACCAAACGTGATCAAACAGGATTTTTTTGACAGGACATTGCCGCCGTGATAAACCCCTTCAGCAGCGGCAGCAGAGATCCATGTGTTCGCGCTTTGAGTTGGTGGATGATGGAACAACGTTCCCTGTGTTCTGCGAGGATCGGCCCGTGTTTATTTTCCTGATCCTTTCATCACACAGAGAGGAGTTTAACATGTGACCCTGCAGCTCACACAGAGACACACATTTATACTGCAGACTGACCACCGTCAAGCCCAGCAAGCAAACAACTTGTAACAACTGACAAAAATACGATGGTAACCTCTGAGGCAAATGTGCAGCTGCATCATGGGAAAGAGATCTAAAACATGCCTGCTCACTTGTACTGTCCCTGATGATGCTTTTAGTGCCATTTTTTTCACTAAAGGCCCCAAAAAACCCTGCAGAAAAATAGGAAAAATGAGCGCTTCAACTTTTGAGTCATACAAGATTTCATATTTTAAGGTTTTTTGATGTTTTGCCAACGTTACTAAGACTGTAGCTGGGCTTTGGTTTTAGACCTACAAGACAATCTATTCTTTACATGATTTGTTTTTATTTTTCAAGTTCATGTATTTCCGGAGTAAAATGTTCAGCTTTATTTGGGGCTTATACCAAAAATGAGGTATATAAATTCTGACTCACCTCTGATGCTAACGTAGGCTTTGGTAGGTTCTTATTTTGAAAAGCATCAAAATGACAACAGAAAGCCTGTCTGAGGGACAGTTAAAACATCCATTTATATCTTTCTTGATCAGCTGCACTCACTGAAATCAGGCCAACTTCTGGTTCAGTTGTTCTATTAATGTCAAGCAGAAGAATGTTGATTTTGTAGCTTTTTTCTCTGTGAAAAATGAAATGAAGTTTCAAACAGAGCTCAGAATCAGAAACAAATAATTCCCCTTTTGTGTTTTTTAATAATCAACGCAGAGATTTTATGCTGTTTCTTTGATTTAACATTAAAACAAAGAACAGAAAAATGTTCTCGCTTTTGCACTTTTCAGTGAAACGCAGCAAGTAAACCATTCATGGACCAGTCAGTTAAAAAACAGATGGTTGAATCTTAAGGTGCTCACACACAGAACGAGATTCACATGGGGGAGGTGGCCAGTTTCAAGGTAAAGTCAATAGTTAAGATGCAAATTGAGGTTCTGCGGCGCGAATTCAGCGGCCAGCACGGCACGAAAGTCTGGAAACAGCACGAATTGAGCAAGGCAGCGCGAATTCAGCGGCGAACTAGAGTTTCCATCCATCCATCCATTTTCTTCCACTTATCCGGGACCGGGTCGCAGGGGCAGCAGTCTAAATAAAGATGCCCAGACTTCCCGCTCCCCGGCCACTCCCTCCAGCTCCTCTGGGGGGACCCCGAGTTGTTCTCAGGCCAGCAGAGAGACGTAGTCCCTCCAGCGTGTCCTGGGTCTTCCCAGGGGCCTCTGCCGAGTGGGACATGCCCCCTCTCCAGGGAGGCGTCCAGGGGTCATCTGAACCAGATGCCCGAGCCATCTCAACTGGCTCCTCTCGATGTGGAGGAGCAGCGGCTCTACTCCAAACTCCTCCCGGGTGACCGAGCTTCTCACCCTATCTGTAAGTCAGCGCCCAGCCACCCTTCAGAGGAAGTTCTTCTGGGCTGCTTTCGGCTGCTTTCGGCTGCGGTCAGAGAGAGACGGAAACACCACGGCAGCGTCCGTCATCCAGACACAGAGGGATTGAAGCTCACTATACCAGAGAACCTCTAAATCAGGGATGATCACACCAGGGATGATCACACTTTTTTAGCATGTGAGCTAATTAAAATTCATAAAATAATGTGAAGTTTTATTTTGAAGTGTTCAAACCAAGATGCTGTTACAACAGAAACACATGACTAGACTGATAGTGTACGAGCGCATGACAAACCACTGTCACCACAAGCACAAGATTGTATCAAGGAGTGTTTGCTATTTGATGACTGAATTTTTTTTTTGTGGGTAGATGGTTTATTTATTCTTTAATTTCTTGTTGATGAGCTCGATCTCCATGGAGACGTGATTACAGATGTTTTTGTAGAGCTCCTTGAAAAATAAAAAACCTGATCTCTAAACATCATCGTGTCTTCCATGCATTGTAAATGAAATACAGTCAAAGCTTCATGTAGTGATCAATAACATGAGCTGCTAGCTCCTCCCACACGCCAACGATCTGGCGGGCTTAAAGGACACATTTTTGGCCACGCGGAGAACAGCAAATTCGCGGCACGGTGAGAGAGGGGTGGCGGGACTCGTGAATTTGCTTCATGAATTTGCCTCATGAATCACGTTTGGTGTGAATGCACCTTTAGAAATAAAAGGGAGGGGGGCAGAGGGTCTAAAAAAACAACTTTTACAAATTTTACAAATTCTCCCTCTTAGAAATCATGGAGGGGTTTGAAATGTTCATCTCAGGTCCATGTCCACTGTGAGAGACATCATTTAAAAAAAAGTCTGGAAATCACATTGTATGATTTTTTTTTAATGATCTAATTGTTTGCCACTGCTGCAAATATGCTTTTAAACACCTGAGAAATTCAATGTTAATATTTGGTTCCGTAGCCTTTGTTTGTGGTTACACAGGTCAAACGTTTCCTGTAGTTTTCATCAGGTTTTCACTACAGGAGGGATTTTGCCCCACTCCACCTCACAGATCTTCTCTAGATCAGTCAAGTTTATGGGCTGTTGCTGAGACACACAGAGTTTGAGCTCCCTCCAAAGATTTTTATTGGGTTTATGTCTGGAGACTGACTGGCTCCAGAACCTTGATATGCTTCATGGTTCTCCTGGCTTTGTGCTTCGGGTCATTGTCATGTTGGTGGACCCAGCCATGACCCATCTTCAGTGTTCTAACTGGAGGAATATTATAATACATGGCCCTGGTCATCCTCTCCTTAATACAATCGGTCATCCTGTCCAATGTGCAGAACACCCCCATAGTGAGATTCTACCACCCCCATGCTTCACAGCAGGGATGGTATTCTTGGGATGGTCCTCATCATTCTTCTTCCTCCAAACACAGCGATCGAAATTCAGACCAAAAAGTACTATTTTGGTCTCATCTGATCACATGACTTTCTTCCATGATCCTCTGGATCAATCAAATGGTCCTTGGAAATCTTAAGACGGGCCTGGACATGTGATAGTTTAAGCAGAAGAACCTTCAGTGCCGTACATGATTTCAAACCATGATATCTTAGTGTATTACCAACAGTAACCATGGAAACGTAGGTCCCAGCTCTTTTCAGGTCATTGACCAGCTCCTCTTGTGTAGTTCTGGGCAGAGTCCTCACCTTTTTTAGGATCACTGAGACCACATGAAATGAGATCTTGCATGGAGCTCCAGTCTGAGGGATACTGACAGACAAGTTTAGCTTCTTCTGTTTTCTAATAATTGCTCCAACAGAGGATCTTTTTTCACCAAGGTGCTTGGCAATTGCCCCTTAGCCCTTTCCAGCCTTGTGGAGGTCTACCGTTTTGTCTCTAGTGTCTTTGGACATTTCTTTAGTCTTGGCCATGTTAGTAGTTGGAGTCCTACTGATTGTATGGGGTGTGCACAGGTATATTGATGCTGCTAACCACATCAAACCGGTGCTTCTAAGTTAGAATAATGAGAGGAGTGGAGGTGGACTACCGTATATCTTCTAATAATGGCCGGTCTCTAATTAAAGCCAGTCTAACAGGTGTTTGTTGTAATAGACGCCAGTCTCTAATAGTGGCCCTGTTCCTTTAAGACCCGACATCCCCCCACCCCCGCCTTGTGCAGGGTACTGAGCCAGGTAGAGGGTGGGGGCCGGGTGTCTGTAGCATTCAGCCAGTGTAGCATGGATCATAAAATTTTTCTCATTCCATTTTGTTTTAAACTTTTGGAATATACCAAAGAACATTCTGGTGAGGAATCTGAACCACATTTTGGGATGAATCCTAAACATATCAGAGAATGACAAAAGCAGATGGATGAAGGAGTGAAGGCAGCTGCAGAAAGAAAGGAAGAAAACCGATTTCCTGGTGTTTATAGTGGATCAATCCCTGGAGTCTCCTGAACTTCATTTATTTTCTTTCCCCACTGGATCCCTTTCGGGTCAGCGAGATTTCTGGAACTGTCCAGTCTGCTGTTGTTGGACTAAGGCGGTACACTTTAGAGCTGGAGCTCGCTATGCCGCCACCGGGAGTGGAGCTGGCAGCCAGACAGAGAGCCAGCGCGGGACGGGAAAGCAGTCTGCTCGGGCCTCCTGAACTTTAGTTTCATCTACGCTTCAAAAAAGGTACCCTCATTTTATTCTTCAGGTTAATGCGGGACAGAAAGCCATCAAACTCCGTAAGAGAGAGAGGAACACTGGGAGGCAGCATTTCAGACAAAGTGGAGAGAAGCTCTCTGTAGCTTCTAGGAGATTCTAAATGTTTTCATGAACCCAAACATTAAGGCTAAAAATATTAGCTGCTAGCTCCGTGTAGCTAACAGGCTAAAAACATTAGCTGCTAACTCCATGTAGCTAACAGCTAAAAATATTAGCTGCTAGCACTGTGTAGCTAACAGGCTAAAAACATTAGCTGCTAGCCCCACCTAGCTAACAGGCTAAAAACATTAGCTGCTTGTTCTGTGTAGCTAACAGGCTAAAAACATTAGCTGCTTGTTCCATGTAGCTAACAGGCTAAAAACATTAGCTGCTAGCTCCACCTAGCTAACAGGCTAAAGGAAAATGATTGACATTAAAGTGAAACTGATTTTTGATACAGAGATTGACATTCACACCCAGTGTGAATCAGAACAGCATAAAATGTTCTCATCATTTCTATAAATCCTGAAATGTTCATCTGTTATTTTCTGCATTTTACGATATAGTTTATAATAATCATGATATAAAATGAACCCATTAACCATCTGTCTGTGATGGAATAAACGTTTATCTCCAATAGACGCCGGTCTCTAATAAACGCTGGGTTGGCCGACTTTTTTTTTTTTTTTTATATATATATAAACGCTCCGGCTAATATTGGAAGATTTAGGTATTTAAAGGCGGACTAACAGGTTTTTGTGTGTCAGAATCCTAGCTGAAAGACAGGTGTTCAAATGCTCATTTAACTCACTGTAAACCTTTAAAAAATGAAAAAGAGGCAAAAATTATTACCACTTTGTTTCTTCATACTGTCTACAACCACAAAGTAAATATATATTGCTTAATATTTATATTAACATTTTAAACTCTGTTTACTCTGAAAAGTCTGGAGTTTTTTGAGGATGCTTTTTTCAGCTGCAGTTGTTTCCTGATCATGCTCCACCGGTTCCACCAGCTCCACCAGCTCCCCGTCCCTCATTGTTACTGCTGTTAGAGTCCTGATGTGCACTCCAACAAGCTCCTACTCTCATGTGGACATCTTTGCAGTTCAGGAGGCCTTTTCACTTAATTCTCTTCTCACACTGCAGCACTCTCTAGAGGAGCTGTGGTTTCCCGGCAACAGAACACTTTGCATCATGAACTTTGCCAACGGGCCGACGGTGAGTCTAACAGACACACACTGGCGTCTAATGAGACGGACGTATGTGCGAGCATCATCTGGGGTCAGCAGAGTTAATCATTTCTATTCAGGGCAGTCAGACCTTTGTTCCCTGTCAGCAGCTTCTCAAACTCTCAGCTGGGGGAACTTTCAGTCTGAGCGGATGGGGGGTTCTGATGACCTTTCTGAGAACACAAAGAGAATCACAGAGACGACATAGTGGCTGAACTCCTCCACCTGAGGTTAGTTTCCAAGAGCAACAGTCAAGTTTTAGCTTTAAATTTAGTTACCGATGATTGTTCATGAAAATGTCCGTTTTCTTTAGCGATTTGGAGGAATGTGAGCTTTCCCAGAGAGTATCCTTGTAGAACACATAATGAGTCTGGAAGTTTCCAGAGTGCAACGCAGTGAGACCATGAAAGGTAGGAATGCTTGGAAAACGAGATGAACGAAAGAGTCTTCTAGGGTAAGATCCAGAACCCCTGCATTACTGTTTAGGGTGTCATGGATTGGGAAACTGAGGCGCCATGGAAAAATGAGCCAAGTCATGGAATTATTCAGAGTGAGGAGAACACGAATCTCCAAAAATCAGACTTTTTGACCGTCTTTGTCTGGTTCTAAGATGTTTGGAGACATAAAGCATTTGAGGGCTTGGTTTGAGTTTCCACTCACTTTCAAAACTCACACCTATAAACCTGTAAACAGTTTAACTTTGGATTTTTTTCTGTGGTAACAAAAATAATGTTCTTCACCTTTTAGCAAATTCTGACAGGGGTTGCCACATCAAATCAATTTTCACTGATTCGCATAGGTGTTTGGCAGAAAGTTTTATGCCAGATGCCCTTTCTGACCTCCCTGTGCTGGAGACCGGCACAGTGAGGTCCATGTGGCATCATAGTTTATGGCAGCAGCGTGAAGGGGCTTGCCTGGATTAAGCTCATTACCTCCCTGGCAAATGAACCCATGTTTCCTGTGCGCCAGTCCTGCACCCAAATCAACTGACCCTTCTATGGTAAAAGGTAATGATGGTCAAAATACAAGCCCTTCAACTATCAGTTTCAAATTGTTTTACAGCTTAAAAAGTTCAAAAGATAAAAATGTTAAAACATTCAGATATTTCCGGAGTGAACGTGAATTTCTTCTCCTGATTTATCCTGTTGAAGGTCGCGTGAGTTTCTGGAGCCAATCTATAGCAGTTGCAGGAGGGAAAACCTCTGAAGAGCTGGGCCATCAATCACTGAGCTGATCACTCTTTTGCTGACTGAAACAGCAGAGGTGAGATAAAATGGCTGTGTGGAAACAGCTGAGAGTTAAGGGTCTTAACGTGGTGGATGTCAGATCAGATTCAAAACTGTCAAATGAAAGCAGTTTATGAACTTAAAATACTAGACTGCTATTTAATTACAACGACTTAGAGAGAAATGTTTCCTTTGACTCAGTGACAGATGTTGAAGGATAGAACAAAAACACTGAATGCACTACATTTTTTAATGATTTTTGATTTGTTGATTAGTCAATGATTATTGTTTACATAATATGATGTACATTTTTTTCCCCCAAAAGGTGATAGTGCGGGTACTGACCACAGAGGTTTGGGTCAGGTATGGTACCACCAGTGCTAATTGAAAATGTACATGTATAGTTCATGAATTACAGTTTCACTTCATGAAATATAAAAAGCCTAAGGGCCAAGGTAAGCTTTATGTTAGAATAAAATAAGGTAAAGGGTTCCTGATTCCTGCACTAAATCATTGTCTAAACTTCCCATAGAAGTAGTAAGCAGAAATATTTTAATGAACACGTGTTTTACTTTATTTCAATTAGTAAACACTAAAATAATCTACTTATCTCTCATTTCTTTTAAATCACATTTAGGACGTTCTGTTTGTGTTGCAGCATCTAAAGGAACTATTTGGTCCAGTTTCTGACTGTCAAAATCTCAGTACAACGTCAATAAAAAATATGCTTTTTTGCGACCATTAGACCATTTCTTTATAACATGTAACTTTTAAATAGTCATGATAATGACACTAATAGGGATATATTTTTCAATAGGGTTTATAATATTTTTTTTTATTTCAATCCAACAGCAGCACCTACAAGTTCCTTTCAAATTAAAAGTCTGTGTCAATAAAGATTCTCCTAAAGCAGTACATTTACTGCACTTATTCTGCAATTCTGTCACTGAAGAACTTTGCTTCTGAACTGAAACTATAGGTACTGCTGTGCAGCAGAAGATAAAAACGTGCTTTAAACTTAATCCAAAAGTAACAGTTCTATTTCATCCCTCCTGACCACCAGAGGCGGTGCTTCAAGCACTGAATGAATCTTCTTGCGCATGTGTAGTTTGAGAATTTAACAACAAAGTCACCTGTGACCTCCTGGTGACCCACGTGAAACTATAAAGTCACGTGGCACCAGGAGCGCGGTCCCAACACTTCTCGCGAGAACACAGGGAATCCGAGGGACCGGGGATTCTTGCAGTCATCCGGGATTCATTGAACCGTAGTTACATACATAACTTTCATTCTGACAATAAATGTAAATAAGGCCTCTTCACAGTGACATTATGTGAAGAGTGGGTTCTTCACATAGTGTCATGTCAGGATTGGTTAAAAACACATTTATTTTACTAAAGATCATCTCATTAAGAAAAATTGAATTAAATTAGTAACAAAAGTAACTAAGAAACCTATTATTGATCCAGAAAAAGAAACAAATCAGCTTCTGTGGAGCTCCAAGCAAAAGCTTCTGGTGAAACATTTGAACAAAAGAACAATTTTAAAATCAGAACAAGTCAAACTTTATAAACTGCAGAGCGCCTGAGCGTCCCGCCGCCGCTCCTTACTGCACGCTCTGATTCTTCTCCTCTTTCCTTCTTTCATGGAGGTGCTTTTGAACCTGGTGTTCAACTCCAGTGATATTTGCATCTGAAGTTAGAAGGATGAGCTGGTTTGAGCATTTATGTGAACGAATAAAAAATGTTCCTGTTATGCTTTGGGATCCAAAAAAAAAGAGACTGTCCACCAGGGGCGTTTCCTGGACCTGGAAACATTGGGGGCTGAGCCCACTCCCTCCCCAGCCTCCCTTAGAAAGTCTATGCCAGGCTACTGGAGAGGAGAGTCCGGCCGACAGTTGAACCTCAGATCCAAGAACAACAATGCGGTTTCCATCCTGGCCGGGGACTGTTGTTCCGTTCTACACCCTCTCTAAGGTGCTGGAGGGTTCATGGGAAATCCTTCATCCTGTCTGCATGTGTTTTGTGGATTTGGAGAAGGCGTTCGACCGTGTGTCCGTGATGTCCTGTGGAGGGTTCTCTGGGAGTATGGGGTCCGGGGAGCCTTCTTCAGGGCTGTCCGGTCTCTGTATGACCATGGCAGGAGCTTGGTCCACATAGCCGGTTGTAAGTCAGACCTTTTACTGGTGCATGTTGGACTCCGGCAGGGCTGCCCTTTGTCACCGGTTCTGTTCATAGTCTTTATGGACAGAATTTCTAGGCGCAGCCAGGGTCCGGAAGGGGTCTGGTTTGGAAACCACAGGATTACCTCTCTGCTTAAAGTTGTAACGTGGCCAGTTTGTTTTTAGGATAACAAATAAATTGCTTAAGAAAAACCTCACCAATAGGAAGTTACCTGTATTCTGTAACGGGAATTCATCATGAATATTTTCTGCAAAAAGTCATCTCTTGAATTTTAAGTGTGATGTTGGTCATCACTGCTTGCTAGTTCTGCTGTTTTGCTGATAGATGGAAACATCTACCATCTTCAGCTGCTTTCCCCTCTGATGCGTCGCTGGAGCCGTTCCCAGATGTTATGGCGGGAAATCAGGAACAAACAAGAGCACAGGTGAAGGAATAAGAAAATGAATGCTTTTGTTTTGAATTCTTGACCAGGATGACTTTTCTCATTCAAGTTCATGTTCTGTCAAAAAAGTGTTTCAGGAATCATTTTTCTCCTTTCTGCTTTAAACAATGTTTTCTCATTGATTGGACATACAGAAACGTGTTGCCACTGTAGTTGACACTGTGAAAGCGTCCGGCGTTACTGTCTGCTGGAGAGAGAACCCGGACCTCCAGAGAACATGCCGTTTGTGGGATTTATGAGAACTGACTGCTTGTTTGTCAAAAATCATTCATCTGGAATCACTTTATTGCTGCTTTGAAGAATATGATGAATATTGCCTAAAACCGGTCGGCATAAAACATTTATTGTTTTTTATAATTGGTTTCACTCCACCAGAAAACTGCTGCATGGATAGAAACTACATTTGAATCAAAGTGAATGAAGATATTTCAGAATATTGAAAAATTAAACATTTAAATGTTGTAAGAATACCATCAGATGATGTTTGAACAAGAAAGCTCTGCTGAACACATCAGAGGGATGAGAAACACTGGGGTCAGTCTGACCGGGACACTCAGTGCAACGTGACACAGATTGATGTCTGTTCTAAATGCACAAAGAGCGCTGTGCTTCAGAGTCCCACTCCTCAAATGAGACTTAAACATCACCTACAAAGGGCTGTAAACTTTTGCTAGAGAAAGTTCCCCTGCAGAACTTTTTTACTCCCAAAGCATCAAAAAGTAAATCGGAGTGGCCCTTACCCATGCGTCAATTTATGAGGAGTCGGGAGTGCAGTGACTTGTTATTTCTTCCTCCAGCAAAAGTTCCAAAAAAGTGGAACACAGCAACGGTACCGTCCTTTCCTTTCCCTGCTCACATTTACTATGCCCTGTGTCCTGGTGAGCTTCTTTCTGTTGGGGCTGTTGCGACCTGTGACGCAGTTTCCTGCTACGACACAGATTCACCTGAACTGTAACAACTCGTGAATGACCGGCCTACAGTCACCTCTGTTGTTCTGGGAAAACCAACTCTGAGAAACACACTATCTTCTTTCAAGATGATCATCCGGTGAGATCCAGAGCCTATCGAGTGTCTCCTGTGAAAAAGAAAATCACTGAAGATCACGTGGACAAAGTGTTAAGAACCGAGACCTTACCTGACGCATATCCTATACCTAAAATCCTTGACATCTAGGAGTCCATTTATGGCGCCTCCTGGTTTAGCTCCTTAGATTTGCAGTGAGGTCACTAGCAGGTGGCCATGGCAGAGTAAAGTAAACCACAAACCGCTTTCATCACATCTCTTGAGCTCTTCCAATTTAAGTGCATGCCATTTGGACTAAAGAATGCTGTGGAGAAATTGGAGAAAGGCTTAGAGAAACTGTGGGGAAAATATGTTTGTATATAAAGTTAACATCATTGTGACATCATTGATGACATCAATAAGAGGTTACCTAAAGAACTGCTGATTTTTGCTGTTTTGGGAAGGCTTTGAGTAGAAAGTAGTGTGAAAAAATCCCAGAAACAACATGCATGTGTAAAAAAGTGTTTTGAAAAGTAAAAGAATCAAATGTTAAAAAATGCAAAGTTTCTGTCATGATTCCTCTTTATTTTATGATATTTTTTAAATTCTGAAATTGACAAAAAAATGAGTAACAATCAAAAAAGTAAATGATAGAATAACCTCTTTTTCCAAATAATAAATTAAAGAGACATAACCAGTCATGTTTACATTGTGACTTCACTGATGACATCACAGTGTGATGTCATTAATGGAAGTTCCCCTAACACAAATACTCGTGATATCGTTTGACATAGATACTGTTTTGTCAAATGATGTCAACATCAAAGAGCAAATCTTGCCTCCAAAGTTGTTATATATCAAACAGACCAAGGTCTAATCTGGTATTTCATTCTGGAGCCGGACCCTCATCTGCGCCTGACTTTACCAAGGAACACTCATCAACTCAGAGACCCAGAAATCTGCGACATCAAACCCTTAACTGAAGACAATCCTCAGCAAATCACCATTTCAAGCTCACACATTGAAGACATCTCTGTGAGTTTGCCAAAGATGGAAGATTTGAAGGCTGCCCAGAAGGACATGAAGAAGACTCTAAAAGCTGCTCTGAAACACAACGAGACACTTGGAAAGCAACTGAAGCGTCTTTCTAAAGACCTCAGTGATCAACTCCAAGTGGAACAACTGTGTGAAGAAGAGCAGCAACGAGTCCATGAGCTGACCGGAAGCATTGCAACAATCACTGCTGAAGCTACTTCAATTCAGTCTGGACTTCGACCCAAGAAGGAGTTAAATAAAGAGCTGAATATGAAAATATCCGAAAGGAAAAGATTGGAGCAGGAAACCTCAACCCTTCAATCCCAGCTGACCAAACTTCAGCGAAAGTTCACTCTCCAACAGCCAGCGGAATTACTTTATGAAAATGAAGCCAAATTAGTTGCAGTTTTAGAGAAACAGGCTGCAGAGTTAAAGCACAATATTGAAGAGCTGCAACTTCAGAATCAAAAGTTAGAGGACATGAAGGTCAACTATCCCATTCTGGAAATAAAGAAATCCCAGCTGGAAGGTCAGAACAAGCACCTGAAAGAAGAGATTTCAAACCTGAAACAGCAGTGGGAGACGACCAAAGAACTGGCTGTAAAATACAACTCTCAGCAGAACCAATTGGAGTCACTTCAAGAGGAAAACAAGAACCTGAAATGTGAAAGGGACAGGCTGGTAGAACGCCACCAACACATCCAAACACTGGAAAGTGAATATCAGGGGATAAAGGAAGAAACGGATTTGATCAAGAAAATGAACCAAGATCTGTCTGAGCAAACCGTGAAACTCCAGCACAAGGTCCAACATTTGAAAGATGTGCAGGACAAACTTGATGCTGTGAGACAGGAAAATGTGACTGTCAGGAAACAAGTCAAAGACCAGCATTGCACAATCTCATCTCTTCAGAAACACGCTGCACGTCTCCAGGAAGAGCTTGATGACCTGCAGGCGTATCCTCAAGAATTCAAAGATCTTCTGGACGAATACACGGGGACAATGCAAGAAATGTCCCGTCTGGAAGATCTTGTGAAGAAGCAGGAAGATGAAGCTGAAGGATTGAGACAGCAGAAGGATGAGATGCAAGAGCTGGTCATCAAACACAACTACCAGCTGGATGAACTTCAGTTCCTCAAAAATCGAACAGAGGCCCTCCAAAAGGAAAAGAAACAGCTGACTGATCTTCTACTACAAAAAGAAATGGTGGAAGATAAGTACAAGCAGCACAAGACTGACTCTGATAAACTGGAGCAAACTAGGAGGGATCTGTCCGTGGAAAATGAGGCACTGAAGAAGAAGGTCCAAGATTTGAGAGATCTGCAGCACAAACTTAATGCAGTAAAAGATGAGAATCTGATTGTGGAGAAACACATTGAATTCCTGCAAAAGAAGAACTCATCTCTTCAGACCAACGCTGCACGTCTCCAAGAAGAGATAGATGACCTGCAGGCGTATCCTCAGGAATACAAAGATCTTCTGGACGAATACACAGAGACAATGGAAGAAAATTCCCGTCTGGAAGATCATGTGAGGAAGCAGGAAGATGAGGTTGCAATCTTGAGACAGCATGAAGAGGACGTCCAAGAGCTTGTTAGAAAACACAACTTCCAGCTGGATAGACTTGATTCCCTGAAAGAACAAACAGAGGCCCTCGAACAGGAAAACAAACAGCTGACTGAGCTTCTCCAACAAAAAGAAAGAGTGGAAGCTCAGTACATGCAGCGTAAATCAGACACAGAGAAATTGGAGCAAATTAAGAGGGATCTGTCTGTGGAAAACGAGAAACTGCAGAAAGAGTTCAAACAATCCGAACATCTGCAGGAGGAACTTGAAGCTGTGAAAGAGGAGAATCTGACCATGACGAAGGAGAAAGACATTCTTCTGAAAAGAATCAAAACCCTCAACTGTCAGGTTCAGACTCTGGAACACGTCGCTGCAGCTTTCCAGAAAGAGCTCGACGACTTGCAAGAACAACGTCATGAACAAGAAAAGACAAAAGAAAAGTTCATGACTACATCAGAAGAGAAAAATGTCTTGCAAGACCAGCAGAAAGAGCAGGAAACGGAAGTTTCTGCTTTGGAACACCAGGAACAGAGAGCTAAAGGTTCTGTTCTTAAGAAAAAGAAAAAAAAAAAACAACAACAACAACAGTGACACACAAGGACTGAAAGGAACAGTCCCAACTCCACAAAAACTGGAGCCAAGCAAGCAGGAAATGTAAAAAAGGACAAAAAAAAAACATAAAACAAAAAAAAAATAATAATAAATATAAAAAAAAAAACACACACACACAAAGCAAAAAAAAACACACACACACACACACACACACACACACAAAGCAAAAAAAAACATAAAATAAAAAAAACACACACACACACACACAAAGCAAAAAAAACCATAAAAAACACACACACACACAAAGCAAAAAAACACACACACACACACACACACACACAAAGCAAAAAAAAACACACACACGCACACAAAGCAAAAAAAAACATAAAAAAAAACACACACACACACATAAAGCAAAAAAAAAACATAAAATAAAACACACACACACACACACACACACACAAAGCAAAAAACCATAAAAACACACACACACACACACACACACAAAGCAAAAAAAACCATAAAATAAAACACACACACACACACACAAAGCAAAAAAAACGTAAAATAAAACACACACACACACACACACACAAAGCAAAAAAAAAAAAAAAAAAAAAAAAAAAAAAAAAAAAAAAACCACAAAGCAACCCACCCCCTACCCCACCCCAACCCCTCCCCCTTCCCCCCCTCCATGAACCGCCACCTTAACGTGGTGGAGGGGTTTGCGTGCCCGAGTGATCCTAGGAGTTTAGCTGTGTGCCATTACCGGCCCCGGTGGGGTCTTCAATGACACACAGCAGCTCCTGAGTG
Organism: Oryzias celebensis; assembly: GCA_014656515.1. NCBI lineage: Eukaryota > Metazoa > Chordata > Actinopteri > Beloniformes > Adrianichthyidae > Oryzias > Oryzias celebensis. Next base: position 21,137,708 of record BNCR01000011.1, on the reverse strand, counting down.
ATGGGCTAGACTAAGAGCGGTTCACAATGTCAGCAACAGCGAGATTCACTTTGGTTTTTTCATCCAGGTCAGTGTCACCGCGCCTCACTCTGGAGCCAGGCCTCAGGTTGGAGCTAATAAGCAAGCTCCTGCTGGCTGGAACTCTTCCCCCGGGGGTTTATGGGGGGCAGAGTGGCTGTGAACAAGAGTCCCTAAATGCAGAGAAAAATGGCGGATGACGCTCAACTTCATACTGGAAACTGAAGTCCATGTTCTTTCTCCAAAGTAGAAGCTTGACTTCTATTATGCCCCGCAGCAGCAGTCCCTGACTGCAAGGACCATATTATTTTTGCAGTTGGGAACATTTCTGCGTCTTTCATTCCAAATTTGACCCTCTCCACATCCACGAAGGAAAATTCTACATAACACAGGGAACATGGCGCCCATTCAAGTAACTCCATTAGTCTCCCCTGATAAAAACAGATTAAAAAACGTTCATTTTAACCAAATCTCATTTTAGATTTTAGAACTGTGATACAATAAATGATATTAAATACACTCATATTAAAGGCAGATGGACACTACACATTTCTGTTTCAAATAAGAATACAATAACCTGTTTCTTTTGCCTTCAAGACTTGCTTCACCAGATAAAACTCATCTTATGTTTTATCGTTTTACAGATGAGAAGGAAATGTTGGTTTTCTTTGGTTCAGCCATAATAATTTCAAACCAGACAAGTCTTACCACGTGATCTATATTCACCTTTGAAGCCTAAAACTGGAGAGCAAATGGAGAGTTAAAAAAAAGATTTTTTGCTTCATACCTCAGAGACTTAAGATGCCAGATATGAACATCGTGTTCCCAGGTGGCTTTTGCACATCTAAGCATTCTCTTCTGCTGTCTCAGAGAACCATTTTAGCTACAACAAATGAATATTTATTAAGATACACAAAGAAAAACCTTTAAATCACATCTGTTTTACGCTTTTTCTGTTGTCTCAGAATGTGACTTTTTTCAGGCTCTTTTGAGCCAGTAGCTCAGAATGAGATCTGAAAAGGTTCAAATGTTTTGTGAGTTAGCATTTGTGTGATACATTTGTGTTGCAATTATATTTTTGGCCACATTCAAACTTAATAATTGCAGAGATCTTTGAGGGTTATGGGAGCTCCCTGCAGAACAGGAAACCTTTTCCTGTGGTTATAAAACACTTCCTGCCTGAACATTGGCTGTGGCACTGTCACTCCACGTTTCAGAGGTTTAAAGGTCAAAAATTCTGTTACCCAATCACAGTTGGATCACAGATGTTTGAAAGTTATTTCTCTGAATTTGGACTATAATACAGTATTCTTGAGTCTGAAATTCATACAGAACTGGAAGAAACTGCATCAATTAAGGAAACAAATTAAAGGGGTTTTTTGTCCTTTCAGAAATGACTGATATTTTTCTAAAAATCACAAGCAAACAGCAGAATGATCTTTCATTTCTGCAGAACTTCACAGAAAACTAGAAGTTGAGTTATTCTGTTAGGGCTAGCAGGCTAAGTTTGTTATCATTCATTGACTCATTGACTAAAAGGGACTTAGAGTTTTAAACTGCTGCTCTGTGCCCAGAACCTGTCCCTGGATTGTCAGGTTGCACGGTTAATGCTTTTAGAAAGAAGAGCGGCGTCGTCTACAGTGGGATGGATGCCATCTCTCTGCATGAGACCGGGCTTTCCCAAAACGCGTTCCAGTTGTCAACAAAGCCAACATAATTTTCTGGGCACCATTTGGCTAACCAGCGGTTACATGATGAAAAGCGGCTGTACATTTCATCACTGACTAGGTTCAGGAGTGGACCAGAGAAAATAACAGTGTCCGACATCGACTTAGCAAGTTTACACACAGACTCAACGTTTAATTTAAGAACTTCTGATTGTCTCGGTCAGGCGTCGTTACTGCCTGTGTGAATCACAACTCGACGGAACCTGGGTTTACTCTGAGCGAACATTCTAAGGTTTCCTTCTGTGTCACCAACTCTGGCTCCCGGATAACACCTGGCTGTGGCTGTCAGGAGCTTCACCTGTCTAACTTCAGAGGAGCCGATAACTAGAGTTGACGGTTCATCTGGCGTGTTGCTGAGGGGAGAAAACTTATTATGTAGCGGGAGCTTCGATAGCTCTAAGCGTTTATTTTTTACGTCGGGTTTTCCCGACTGCTGCCTGGGAGGGGCTGGGGTGATAGGCAGTTTAGCTCCGTTAGTGGTCAACAATCAGGCTCAGCATTCACTAGACAGAGCCGCACCTCTAACTGTTCTAGCCTTAATCCATGTAAAATGATATATTGACCGTTTTTGGGTTTTTTTTTTTTGTTCAAAATGTCAGGTTTTTTTTATTCAGATTGAAGTTAAAATTGAAAAAGTTTAAATTTAGGTTTTCAGCAAAATTCCTTAATTAAACCAATTCATATTATTGAGTCAAAAAGGTGTTTCCTGAATCAGTTCAAATGTCATTTACTCACAAATTGAAGGTTTTTTTTCTTGTGTTGTGTTGTGAGTGCTTCAGACCCTCTGCTGTGGTGGACCAGCAGCTGCAGTGCAGTTCACACACCATGGAAAATGCTGGACCTCTGATGTTCTTTGCTTGAGATGAAAGGAGCCTGTTGTCTCTGAATTTCTGCAGCTCTCAGCACGTGTCAGTGCAGCCTCACCACTGTGACTTAAATGCACAGAGAAGGTTAAATAGGCAGCTTGCAAAGAACCACTGAGTTTTTTCACAGACAGCCTAAAGAAAAGATTCCAAATCAGTGACCATATGTAATTAACTCTTTTAGGTAGGTAGCAATAAAAGTGCATTTGTCATTTTTCCTAAATTCCTCCTTCCAGTCGCTGAAACAGACTCCACCATGCTGGCTTGACCAGGCGCTTGCCAGTGAGTGTTTTTGTCTGCAGCTCCAGCAGAGGTTTGAGGTTTGGGTGAGGATAAACAGAGGGGTTCATTGCTGCGGTCCTGCATATAGATGGGAATGGATGTATTGGAGATGCAAGACAAAGGAAAAGAGATTTGGACCATAAGCTGAGCTGAGGTGAAGAGTTCATGCCAGAGAAAGGAAGTCTGTGTAATTTAAGGTTTGAAATATACTGCTTTAGAGCTCCTGTGACATAAACAACTTTCTTCTGCTATCACATCACAACTGCAGGATTTCTGCCGCTCTCTTTCTCAGTCCATCATTTGAGTTTAGTATCCTGTCATTTGTTGCATTCCACACGCTTTAGTTCAGTCTCGTTTGCTTTTTGTCCCTCCCATGACTGACGTTTTCCTGAAGACCTTCTATTCACTCATGACACAGTCTGTCATTGTGCCTCAGGCCTCTAACTGTGAGATCCCCCCATTAAAGAACAGGTTTAACCATTTTTGGAAGTGGACGTCCTCTCTCCATTGCTCTGTAATTATTCTAGCTCTGCTTTGTGATCGTAGCGGCCTGTGGGACCTGTCCCTGGACCATCAGCAGAAAAGATGAAGGAGATTTTCCACTCTTTTCATGTGGGACATTCAGACTGAGCATAAGTGAACGCTTGTTGTTGGAGTCAGAACTCGGTAGTCAGCGACCAGTGGAGATATTGGAGATTTTGATGTTTCTCTTACAGGTGGAAAGCTGGTCCAGTGCCTAAAATCCACTATTGCACTGAGCGAGGCAGCAACTAACCTGAAAGACAAGATCATGTCTAGAATAAACACTAGGCAACCCCGACACCAACTACAACAGTTGATGAAGAACCACCTGAAAGTCTCCTGGAAACTGTGAATGAAGCATTGAGGGCAATTCCTACCACAACAATCACAGAAACCCATGAACAGGTTTACACTTCAGCAGCAGTGATCCTTGAGATGCTTGGCTATAAGAGCAAGCATGAGAGAAAATAATACCCACCATCAGAGGCTAAGATCAAGACAGTTCAGAGGGAAACGAGTCAGATGACAGAGGCCCAAAGAGTTGCAATGAAAAAGCAAGTGTCTAAGAAATACAGGCAGATGTCCTTACCGGAAGCATTTGGAAACTGCCATACAAAGACTCCTGGCCTTGAGCAGCTGTCTAAACACAAGAGACAATGAAGCCAGACGGATAAACAGGCTGCACACAACACAACCTGTGAAAGTTTACGCTCAGTGGCAGGGTCAAAACGACAGTTCAAGGCTGGAAACTGAACAGTATTGGAAAAGAATGTGGAATAAAGAGACAACACATAACAGCAATGCTCAATGGCTGGTCTCTCTGAGAAAGGAGCACAGCAACCTCCTTGAACAGAATCCAGAAACTATCACAGTGGCAGACATCCAAGAAAGAGCCTGAGGTATGAAAAACTGGACAGCACCAGACCCTGACATGATGCATGCATACTGGCTTAAGGAACTCATGCACTCCATGAGCGCCTGAAAGCACAAATGAACCAGCTGCTAAGAGATGGGACTCACCCTGAATGATTAACGGAAGGGTAAACGATCCTGATCCAGAAGGATCCCTCAAAGAGTGCAGTTCCATCTAACTATCGACCAATAACCTGTCTCTCCACAACATAAAAGCTCATGTCAGGTATCATTGAAACCAAAAGAAAATCGGCGCATGGATCAATTCATGAGCAACACAGAAGGGCATTGATAGAGATTCCTGAGAAGTGAAACACCAACACCAGGTTGACAGAACAGTCACTCAAGACTGCAGGTTACGACACACCAACCTGTGCACAGCCTGGATTGATTACAAGAAAACCGATGACTCAATGCTACACACCTGGATCACTGAATGCTTGGAGCTGTACAACATCAACAGGAAACTAAGAGCCTTCATAGGAAACTCAATGAAGTTATGGAAAACCACCCTTGACACCAATGGAAAGCCACTCGCACAAGTGTCCATCAAATGTGGCAGATACCAAGGAGACGCTCTGTCCTCACTGCTGTTCTGCAAAGATCTGAACCCCCTCAGCCAAATCATCAACAAGACTGGCTGTGGATACTTAATCAGGAACGGGGCAACAATCAGTCACCTCCTCTACATGGATAACATCAAGTTATATCCTAGGAGCGAGCATGAAATTGACTCCCTGATCCACACCACCAGGATCTACAGTACCGACATTAGGATGTCATTCAGGCTTGAGAAATGCAGCTGGATGGTGACAAAGAGAGGCAAGGTAGTCCACACTGAATGGGTCTTCATGAGAGGATAAGCCCCTGCATGGGATGTACCACTAAACCATAACTCAAGTGGCTGATGTCAAGAAGTTCTACCAATGGCTAGAAAGGGCTGACCTACAGGACAGCACAGAAGTGTTCATCCTGGCAGCTCAGGAACAAACCATGAGCACCAGAGCGATAGAGGATCAGATCTACCACACCAGACAAGACCAAAGGTGTAGTCTGTGCAAAGAGGCGCCTGAAACAATCCAGCACATAACTGCAGGGTGTAAGGATGCTGACTGGGAAAGCATACATGGAGCGCCATTACCAAGTGGCTGGAATAGTATACTGGAAGATGTGCAGAATATGGACTGGAAACCCCAAAGTCAAAATGGGAAACACCTCTGAAAGTGATAAAGAATGAGAGAGCAAAGACTTCCAGATACAGATGGACAAGATGGTAATGGAACCAACTTCCTTTTTTATTTACTCTGTTCATATAATTAAGTTCATAGTTTTCCAATTCAAAATCAGTGTCTTTGTTGCCGCTGAACCAAGTTTCTGATACAGTTCTGATGTTAAAGGAACGTCCCAGATTCTGTAGATAGTCCTTGATGTCTCCAAAGTTTGTGTCCATGCTTCTGCTGTTAAAGTGGATGATTGACAGTCTTCCTTCAGGGTTAACAGAGTTTTTAACGTCATCTATGCTGTAATCTTTGCAGTCCAGATTAACAGTGGAAAAGAACTGATCAGGGTGGATGTCATCTTGCAGGTTGTTATCATTATCACTGAATATGTTAAGGTCAGGTTGCTCACAGTTCAGATCTTTCTGAAAGTTGTGGTGACAGTTGACTGTTGAAGAAAATGTGTTGTTTTTAGAAGCCATGTTTGTAGAGTTTGACTCGTCACCTGGAGAGTCCAGCATCTTCTTTGTACCTTTTGTTTGTTTTTTGAGAAGTGAGCAGAATCATGAAACAGAACTGTCAATAAACATATCACATTTTATTTGGTTGCAGAAAGTCCAGAGCCGACTGGTAATTGAATCTGTATTTTTATTATTTCAATATTTTTATTTTTGAAATATTTCTAACATTTTTCAATGTTTAAATAAAATTATTCCTTTCCTTGCTCTGATATGCGTTAAATAAAAATTGATGGCAGCATTTAAGTTCAACTCATCATATTTTCTCTAAGCTTCTCTTTTATTTAGAATATATTTTTATATTGTGTGTTTATTTTACTGAACATGTAAAAGTGTGTGTTGTCAATGTTTGTATGAAAAGTGTTGTCTAAATAAAGTTGGATTAAATTTTAGTTACAGTTTAAGGTTTGAGGTCAGAGCTGGAGGTTAAGGTTCAGGGGAAAAAAAACATGAAACATGAACTCTACAATTACAGCTTCACTTCAGTGACATCTACTGGCCGAACGTGGAACAGCAGAACTAACTCTTCATTGATAATAACCCATTTTGGTGAAAAGTGGCTCTCAAGGACATTGTCCAAGAGCTAAAGTCTATAAAATCACAAGAAAATAAACAGTTAAAGCGTAATAGATATCAGGTGATGGAACGTGAACAGTAAATCAAAAAGAAAAAGAAGATTTAAACTGATAGAGAGTCAACCCCCAAGTGTGTTTAATCTAAGTCATGTTTTTAATCGATGACAGCACTAGTTTAAAGTTTAAAGAAAATGTATGCTCATTTATTTTCCATAAATTATCAATGTTTTTATAATCACACATCATGGATTCATAAATAGTATCAATGAACTGTTCATATTTATTAGGTTTTAATATTGTGAAATCTGTGATGTCTTTTTTGGCCTTTAACAAAGAAAAAAGTAGAGAGCATAGTGTTTGAATCCAGGGCGCTAGATAGTTTTTTAGTAGTTAGGGAGTGCAGGGAATTTGAACCCAACCTAAGGCTTTGTCCTGTTGGCTTGCAGATTTCTTTCAGTACAATTTTGCATGTTTCTTCTTGACAGCAGACTGTGTTCTGCATCCTGATTGGCTGCAGACCTTGTCAGTTAATTTCCTTCATGTCATCTCCCATGTTCAGAATCAATTATCTTGCCACATTTACATAAATAATCAATCACAAGCTGATCTTTGTTTTAGTTCTTTAATATTGCAGCATAGCACTCGTACCTAAAACGATGCTTTTCTCCTGAGGCAGCAGACAGTTTGCCAGAATTCTTTTAAAGCCAACCAATAGTCCTTCTCCATGATGGAACTCCTTCCAGGACCAAGTTTTTGCCTCCACAACAGCCCGGGCCGCAGCTCACTTAGACTTTCGGTCCCTGTCTGTTGCCTCTGGAGTTCCTCAAGTCATCCAGGCTTGGTAGGAGCCCTTCTTCAGCTTGACGGCCCCCTTACTCTCAGTGTCCACCACCGGGTTTGGGAATTGCCACCATGACAGGCACCAAAGAACTTGTGATCACAACTCTGAACAGCAAAGACAATGGGGTTGGATAACATGCCACTGCGACTCAATGTTCCAGCCTCCTTGTCCCTGTTTGAAGCTCCCCAGCTGTGGGAGGTAAAGACCTCCCAGATGGAAGTCTCAGTCAGACATTCCCAGCAAACCCTCGTATAGGTCTGCCAAGTCCGGCCTATTTCCCCACAAGCGAATCCAACTCACCACCAGGTACTGATCAGTGGACAGCGCAGCTCCTCTCTTTACTAGGGATATGTATGGTTCAGATTGTATCAATACTACTCCTTTTATGCTGCATTAACACCGGATGCAGCAGAGGCATTGAGTTTAAAGATTAAGTCAATGTACAGACACAAACTGAAGTTATCAATACTGTTAAGGCTGAAACGTATCCATCCAGTAAAAATTGCTGATATGGCGAAGTGGTGCCAAAATATAGCATTCCAACTCAAATGTCCAAGACACATGGCTGAAAATCGCCTGAAACAACTACAAAGTTGATCATCGATGTGCTGCCTAAGGTGTTCTGATCCCACGTCTATTGATGGACACCCATGTACTCCTGCAGGGCTGCCCTTTATCACTGGTTCATCTTTGCACAGCCAGGGACCAAAGGGGGTCTGGTTTGGGAACAACAGGATCTTCTCTCTGCTCTTTGCAGATGATGTTGTCCTGTTGGCGTCATTTAGCCAGAACTGTGTGTCGACTGGGAATCGAACCCTGTATGCCAGTCCTGCGCTTAACCAACTGAGCTATCCAGCTGCAGTTATGTGTGCGTGTGAAGGGAAAATTGTCTAAACTTTACGCTTTAGCGTCATCTGGTGGCATAAACTTCCATTCGTGGAAGCTCAAATACATGCTCTATAAAAGCTCATATGTGTTGTATCGAATGTATTTATATATGCCCAGAGGAGAAGCTGAAGATTCTTTTTTGTTTGCTTGTAAACAGCGTTTCAAAACTGACCATCAAGAGAGTTTCTTTAATGGCTTAAAATGTTGAAAATGTGTGAGTGAGTGTGTGTGTGTGTGTGTGTGTGTGTGTGTGTGTGTGTGTGTGTGTGTGTGTTGACCTTTGCTGAATGAAGTATTTAAATAAAGTTTTGATCGATTTAAAGCTTCACTGAAACCTCCCATAAATCTCAAGACTACCTAGCAGCAGGAAAATGGTGGATGGCGGTGAAGAAAATGGCAGAAGGAGCTTACCTCATACCGGAAGCGGAAGTCGGTGTGTCCAGAAAGTTTTCTTTTTTTTATTGTCAAAATTTTAAATGACACAACATTTCTTTTGAATTTGGAGCTTGGAGCTAAAGTTTGCGGAGCGATGCTGATATATTGCATTATTTTGCTTGTGCTTGGTCTTTGATGTTGCTTCATCATGTGCTCCTTGATGAAGCACATGAAGAAAAGTGATTTTATCAATCCTTTATATTGGTTAAGTGTTGGATATTGGTGAAAAACCACTTTCAGTGTTTAATACGGGTGAAAACCACAGACTAAACACAAAAACTGTTGGGGAGGAGCGACGACCAGCGCTAAGGCACGCACAGGTTGAGAAAGTTTATTTATAAAGTTCAGAGGTCCTCTTGCTGAGCTGATGCTCAGTGGAGGGAGTGACGCGGAGATGATGGGTGTGTGGAGAGAAATAAGAATCACTCCGATTTGTGCGTGCGTAATCCTTGATATGTAACTCAAAATACATTTCGTGCATGAGTATAAAAATAACAAAATTTTAAAAAAATACAGAGTACAATGGCTGACGCAGTTTCTACATTCAAAGTTAGACTTAAAACATTCCTCTTTGGACAGGATTATTGCCAGACTAGCTAGTAATCAGAGAATATCTAACTTACTGCTCCTCTACCTCACCTACTGTAATGAAGTTTACCACACTGGCTCTACTCGCTCCTACTCTACTGATAGATCAGATGAGTTCCTCAATAAGATAAAATGATTTATTCCTGAAATCAAAAAAGAGTTCAAAGAAAATGGTGAAAAAGATTTAGAACTGCTAGAACTTGAGAAAGCTGTTATGTGTCTGAAACTTGAGAAATCCCCTGGATCTGATGGATTAAATGCAAATGTTTCCAGACACTTTTGAGAATCACTTTCAGACCGACTCTTCCATGTGTTTAAAGAAACTACCAATAATCTAAATTTACCTACAACCTTGAAACAAGGCATTGTAACGTTAATCAAACCAAGATAACAGAAACCTGGAACATTACTGTCCAATTTCACTTTGAAAAAACTGTAAACTGTTAGCACACATAAACATCAACAGATTCAAAAAAGGATTAAGACAAATATTAAGTGAAACACAATCAGGATTTGTTAAAAAAAAAAAAGATCCAAACACAACAATATTTGACAAGGACAGGACCTCTTAGATTATCATCATCTAATCGAAGACAAGGATTCATTCTGTTCCTCGATTTCCACAAAGCATTTGAGAAACTTGAACGTCAGTTTCTTCTGTTTCAGCAGAAATGTTGGCAATTCTGATGAAAAACTCTGAAATCAACAAATGAAATATTTTTGGTAAAGAGTAGATAATGAGCCAACTAGCTGATTTTCCTGAAAACTTTAGAACAAATACCTCAAGTGCTTAAACTAATTGATCTTTTCTCAGAAGCATAAGATTTGACTCTCAGTAAGAATAAATGTGACCTCATGGATTCACACAGTTGTGACCTCCTGGAAGCGTATTATGTCCCCGTTAAATCAAAGGCCAAATATTTGGCTATACATTTAACCACAGACATCACTTTAGATGAAAAACTACATATAGCAAAAAATAAATCACCGTAAATCCAAACTCATCTATTGGTCACAAGAAAAACAAAAAACGACATTTCTATAGAAAAACATATTTAACAAAAATGGAATCACTAGTGAGATGTATTTACCCAGCCTACTCTATAGCCATACCAGATAAAGCTATTAAAACAATGGATCGGACAAATTATAACTAAATTTGGGGGGAAAAAAATCACCTTTCTTACATTAAGAAATCAGAAATTGTACAAAAATACAAAGATTGGCGCCCCCTTGTAGAAAATCATGGTCATTTGTTTTCATTTGAATAATCTAATCTGTAACTAAAAGTAAAAGAAATTCATTTTAAGATTTGAATAATATATCCAGTGATTCAATGTGGAGTGTTGTCTGTGACCCTCAGACTGAAACCGCTGAGCATCTTTTCTACTGTTGTTCGTACTGTACACAAAGACTCTCTGGACAGACTTTTTGAACTGGCTCCCTCCACGGCTCCAACTCAGTCTCACTTTGGAAAACATTCCATTTGGGATCAGCATGAAGGACTCACAAATGGACTTTATTATAAATCATTTTTTACTGCTTTCCAAATGTTTCAGTTCATCACTGATGAAAATATTTGCTACATTTACAGCACTCTGAGACCTCTAATAACACAAAAACAATGTGTGCGTATGAATGTGAGAGAGAATGTATGTACTTTTTATTTCTTTAATGTTTTGATTTTTTAAAGGCACTTTTCATTGAGTCATTGTTGGTGAAAGCATGTTTGCCTGAAAAACTGCAGTCAAAGATTCATTAAACAGAAACCTCCTTGACTTACGTTGGGTCCTCAAGCCGTAACTCCACTGGGTTGGGGAGTGTCACCATAGACAGAAGGTGTGTTTGAGATGACCCAGCGCCTCCCTGGATCATCGGTGAGGCCAGGCGGCTGCAGGCGGGGAGGGAGAGGCGCCTGAGATGAAGATGAACACTGCAGAGAGAATAAACAAGAACAGGAAGTTTACGGCTGTCTTTAACCTTCAGTTTCACTTTAATATGTCTCTACCACTTGGCATGATTTTTTTATTTTAATTTTAATTTTATATGTATTTTTTTTATCAATTTATATTTCAATTGATTGTCTACATTTGTGTTTTTAGTTTATATTCTTATCTTTGTACGTAGACAATTTGAACATCTGTTCGGGGACAACAGATGAAAAACTGCTGCTGGGATCATTGAATGTGCACTGTTCCAGAGAAATAAATACAGTTGAAATGAAAGTGAACTTTTAAAGACAACAATAAACACAAATGATTTGTGATTCCTGAACTTCTGACTTCCTTTTGTTTCATAAATGCAAATGTCTGTTTGATGTTTCACATGGAAACCAAAAGGATTATCAATAGAAAAGAATTCAGTGATGAAATGTTTCAAGTAAAATATGTTTTAATGAAAAAGTTATTCGAGTTGTGTTGATTTCAGGTACTACAACCATAAATGATTAAGAATCCTTTTGATTTTTTCATTAGTGATTCACTATTTACAGAAAGAGGTAAAAAATACACAGATTTCCTTCATTTGGCGCCAGTCATTTCTGTTCAGCATTACACTAACTACAAGAACTGGCATGACACCGTTTCCCATAATGCATTGTTTTGTAGTCGGTAGGGTCTTTTCTGGCTGTGCTCAGGCTGCGCTGGCTTAGGTAGGCGCCTTGTTTCCTCTCCTTTCTCGCGATACTTTGGTGACGGTTCACATGTTAGTTCAAAAAACTAACCAGCATGCACCGCAATCCAGGCGATCTGCGCGATGGTGCGTCCGCCTGTGTGATCTTAAAGACACCTAATATATCTGTCCATGAGAATTTAAGTAGAGCACTGTAGAAGTCAATGGGTGACGTCAGACGAACATTGTTATTGTCTATGTTCATTCCCCAAGCTGCAGACGCAATATAAATAGACGTAAAAGTAATTACGCCACAACACTGAATCATTATTCAAATTAAAATGTTATGCTTTATGCCTGTTGAAATTATTTTCATTTTGAGCTGAGTGCGCATGTGCGAATGAGAGCGGATGAAGTATTCGAGCGAGGCGGAAGTTGTGACGTCCTTTCTACTCCCAGACCGCCGCCATGGTGAGTTCGCCATGAGAGTAGCAATACTTTATAATTATTTTTTGTGATATTTAGCAAGTTATCAGAAACCTACAGTAACTTTATACGTTTACATCGTGTTTATGCGCCCACCATTGTTTTTAATAAGTAAAATTATGGCTAAATCTGTCATTTAAGTAATAATAGTAGGTTAGCCGCACGGCAACGTGGTTTGTGAGAAGCGGAGGCCGAGAGCCGCCGCCGCGTTGAGCCAACAGGGTCATTTAAAATAATAATATCGATGTTTACATTTCTGTAATGTCTTGGAAAAGTTGTGTCTCATTAAAAGCAGGAGTCACCCGCTGCTCTGCTTCGCTTTTCAACGTACAAGCTGCTAAACAAAGGAAACTAGTCGAAGTTTGAGGTTTGATTCTGCGCTGAAAGTGTTCGCGTAGACACATTCTAGTAATGAAAGTAAAGCTGCACATGAACTATCCTATTAAAAGATCTATAAGGTGAACTTTGAGTGACACACATTACTTCTTTTTTTGTATATTCAAATACTTGAAAAGAATGTAACAACACTAACAAATTGTATCCTTAAAAGTTAATTGATTTGTTGTCTTCCTCTTAAAGAAATGTATATGTGGAGTTATTTAAAATGTTGTCATTAAAAAGGCTGATCTGTGTTTTATGTTTTTTTTATGTTTAAATGGAATTGTTTTTGAGCAAACCTGCTGCCTTCCTGTTCAGGTGTTCACTCGCTTCGTTGAAATTGGCCGTGTTGCCTACGTCTCTTTCGGACCTCACGCTGGCAAGCTGGTAGCCATCATAGACGTCATTGACCAAAACAGGGTGAGTGATGAATGATCCAATTGTGGGTGGTGGATGGCATGGGTGGATTTTGATCTCAGTTGAGATGAACGTTGCTCTCCTTCATCCATCGTGTTCCAGGCTCTTGTGGATGGACCCTGCACTGGAGTGAAGAGGCAAGCCATGCCCTTCAAGTGCATGCAGCTCACAGACTACGTCATCAAAGTTCCCCACAGGTCAGTCGTGTTTACATGTTATACAGCTGTTTTTGTCCTGCAGTGTTAAATGTATGGGTGCAACGGATCACAAAACTCAAGGTTTGGATTGTGTCACACTTTTTAGAGTCATGGTTTGGACAGTCATGGACGGTAAAAAGGAAAACAACAACAGGACCAAATAAGATAAAAACCAACAATTACATTTTTGAAAAGCTTCAAAGCAAATATACACTCTCTCAAATATATGTCGCAACCTAAACACTTGCTCATTGAGACCTATTTATGACAATGAAACATTCATGACGTCTTTGAACTCAAGATATTTCTATAAAATACTCAAGATGCACATGAAACAAAGTACATTATGGTGCCTTGCATTTTGACAAGAGTAAGAGAAGATGCAGGGGTTGTCAGAACTTTGAATTCTTTCCTTGTACCTGCCTCCCTTTGCTGCTATCTGCCCCCCTCTCACCAGGAACAGACACAACAGCGTCTTTACTGTGGCTGAAAACGGCCGTTTAGACGCAGCTCCTGTCTCTGAATGATCCCATGAACGGTAGGGGGGGGCCATTGACAAACATTTTGATCAATGTCCTGTGAATTAGACAGGAACTAAGATTTCAGAAAATGAAATGGCATAAAAGTAATCAATACATGGTATGAACACGTCTTTATTATCATTTAACTGTAAATTCAAACATGCTGATGGATTCGACATTTCATAATTCTGCCTACAGGTGATCACATTTTATATTCAATCAGAACAAAACCAGCCTGAAAACAAAGATTTTGGTTCCTTATACATCATTGACATTAAAGATGCAACTCTCTCACGAGATAAACAATATCTGACAGGTTGTAGTTATTTGTTGGAACACCAGCCCTAATGCTGCATAGACGCTGCTAAAACACAGGTAATTCAATTCTGTCATTATTTAGAAAACCCAACCTTTTGTATTCATTTGCCACGCCTTAAAGGCCAGTCCGTGAAAATACTGTCCGACTTTAAACCGCTCCTGTTTACGTATAGGTGATCACGTATCAGCTCATTAGCATCTTAGCATCAGTGTCCAACAACAGCGCCGTCTCCAAATCAACACATTTTAGGAATCTGTCTGTTGCTGCTTCACTCACCATGTGGTGACCAACCCTCTAACTTATTCTCACCAAAAAGAAAATGCTCACAACTGACGAGTGTTAATATCTGACCCTTCAAAATAACTATCGTGATGAACTCAAAAGAAGTCCTGTCGAAATATCGATTATCGTTTTATCACCCAGCCCTAGCTCGAAGCAACCCTACCCCCTCCTCGTCGCTGAGATCTGTTAGCATACTCATGCACAAGCTCACAGCTCCAAGCTAGCATTAGTGGCACAAAAGTAATGGCGAGCAACATTGGATCAATCTATCTGAACAGTTTTGAGCCAGAGGCCCGCTGGGACGAGGAAGATGAGCGCAGCGGTAAGAGCGACTTTGAAACGCCCATTTCAGTAACTGTGTCATTAGTCTGAGCTTTTTCAGGCATCCAGTTACTGATCCAACGCGATTTGAATGAAGAAACACTCATAAACGATGTTTTAATCCAAAATTATCTTATATGGTCATCTATTACACGATATATTCTACCAGAACATATGTTAAAAACACAAAAAGGTGATTCTCATTGGAGTGGGTCTTTTAAAGCTTTAAATTAACTTTTTCCCTTTGTTTGTGTGCATGTAAACATCAGCTCAGTGATAGTTTGTCGTTCAATCATTTTTATCCTGAACATTAAGTAAGCTGTTTTGGCAAAAAAAGTAAAGGTTTACAGACTGTTATTGCAATGCTGCTTCAAATGTGAGGTTCAGGGATCAATGACTTCCAAATTCAAACCTGACACTCTGTGATGCATCACAGTTCCATCAAAGTCTCTCCATATAAACCGCCTTGATTTTGCTGCAGGATTGTGGGAATCGCCCGATTAAAATTAATTCCTGCAAACTGAGCTTTTATAATGCAGGAAATTCCTACATAAAATCATTGTGTAATAATCTGCAAGTTTGCATCGTAACTACAAACTCAGAAACAAACAGTAGGACTGAAACGATGACGGTGATCCGAGTATGGTTAGCCGCCGTCTCACACTGCAGATGAGCTTGCTCTCCAAGGCTAAGAAAAAAACAAAGAACGTTAAAGTTCCACAACAGGAAAGAGCCCCTACTCATGCTATCATGCTGTGATGATACACTTACCGTGCTGTTCTGTGTGTCTCCTATATGTAATCACGGATCGATTTAAAGTCAGCAGAGCCGGACAGGTACTCAACACTCTGAGTGAAACAATCGCCGCCCTGCTTTCTGATGACGAACTAAAGTTTCATTTAGAACCTCACAGCAAACATCCATGTGCGACTTAAGCATGAATGCATGTTCACTTTGGGGAACATTCTGCTTCTTTTGGTGAATCGTTTTCATGCTGCTCTGCTGTCCGCATGCCAGGAGTGCAGGCAAAACTCCCACCCCCAAGACGCCCATCGGTGTAGCATTTAGCTGATGACACAGTGAGAACATGCGGAGGATTGAAACAAAATCCAGGTAAAACTGGAGGATAAAGCTGCTGCACTTCCAGCAGAAAGCAGAGAAATTAATCAAAGTGTTGATTTGGAGACGCATGCGTCCACACTGACTACACTGTCATCCCGCCGCCATGCTAGTGAGCTGGAAACACACGGAACGCTTCACCGTCGAACAAGATTCTTACCAACCAGACTTGCAGACGTGGTGAAGAAATAAAAGATAAATGCACAATAAATACATAATAAATACACATTACAGAGCCGGTGGAACTCCCCTTCCACCCCTGTGAGAGAGCTGTATGTTTTTTCTGTCGGTGACATCATGACTAGAATCCAAAACATACAAACATTTGATTTCATTTAAAAGATAATCATCTGCAGGCAGAATTAGGAAAATATGACACTCATAACATTTCTGAATCACTTTAATGTAACTGTATTCTCTTTACAAATGTGATGATGGTTCAGCCTCCAGGTGAGTGACTGACAGCTCTCCTCATGGGGTTACAGTGTTGAGCTGCTGTTCTAAAGAAAACAACAACTTCTCTGTGATAGAAAAGAGAACACATCATTGACGATGTGGAAACATCTAAAGTAGAAAACATAGATTCTGATTAGTAACCAATAAAAGAGTTACCTAGAAAAAGTTCTTTAAAACATTGTTTTTTATTTTATGTTTTAAATGTGACTTCCTCTCTGTTTGCATTTAACATCATATAATTTTATTAAATCTGAGGATTTTCTATGTAAAATGTTGTATTTGGCTGGTAAGTCAGTCAGTTTTTGACGTGGTGACCATAGAGACCTTAATAAGGTTCTCTGCAGCTCTAAGTGTATGAATGAATTCAGATGTTTCACTTTAGTAAAGCCTGTGGTGTTAAAGGAACAGACATTTGGTCCACAATCAAAGCAACTTAGCAATTTAGAAAGAGGTTTTTTCTATTTGTGGAAAGAGGACTTGTTTTTTTAAAGTACTAAGTAAACTTACTAAGTTAGTTTACTTTACAAACAGGGTTCCTCTTCAAAAGTTTTGGAAGTTGTGTGGTAGATAAGTCATCTCAGGATAACGGGTTGGAGGAAATGATGGTTGTCAGCAGTGATAGAGGACAGGTTCAGTACTAAATCCGCCTGCTGCTGCTGCTTTTAAATCAGCTAAAATAATGACTCTAATGTCTGGACTCCAATTATCTTTTGATCTATTTTTAAAGTTTTAATCATGATGATGCCATTTTTAGCCAAAATCGTAATGTCTCATTTTCTAGGACTTAGTTTCTCCAGAGTGACAGGACTTCACTAGAAATTTGCCTCTGAGTTGTTGGCAGAACTGTTGGCATGAACCAAAACCACCCCAGCTTCCCTTTCCCATTACTGAGAGCTCTCTGTTTCCAGGCTTTCCGGCTAGCTCACAGCCCCTCACACTCCGAAACTAACCTTACCGCTGCAACTCGTATGGCGAGCATTATCAAAGCTATCCCGTTTAGGGGCAGATGCCAGCTCAGACAAGGAAACCAAAGACGTGTGTGAGTCTGTTTGTCTGCAAGTGAATGCATCAGAATGGAGCAGAGCAGGGAGCTGGTGGCATCCTCAGCATATTTTCTATGCCACAAATATGATCCTTTTCAAACAGCTTTTTGTATTTGCTCCTGAATTAGTTATTTTTCATTGTGGTTGTGAGTTTAATTCATTCCGGTTTATTTAAATACCCTAATATTACAACACAGTTGTCTCTATGGTCTTCATTCACACTGGTTATTGTACAAAAACATAACTTCAGTCATAAAAAATAAACAATAGCTTGTTGCTAAACTAAATAGACTAAATATTGTTTAGTCTTATAACAGAAGGTTGTTAAGTGAACTGTTGCATCATCTGAGGTCGGTCTTCATCAGCCCTAAAAAGACGCATCTTAAGCTTGATATTAGACGACAATGCTCGTGTGTTTGCATTTGTACTGATGACCTGATGTGCTTCACAGCGCTCGGCAGAAGTTTGTGAGGAAAGCCTGGGAGAAGGCCCAAGTCAACGAGAAGTGGGAGCAAAGCAACTGGGCCAAGAAGATTGAAGCGAGACAGAAGGTAAGAGCAGCTTGTGTGGTTCTGTCTGTAAACAGAACATCAGGAGACATGTTTGAGATTTACTGGAGCTCATAGTTTCACTGTGTAGCCCCTTGAAGAGGAAATTAATTTCTGCTTCAGCTGTGGTTCAGTCAGAAAACAGCAATGGTTAACATTGTCTGCACTGTACTGTTGTTGTCAGTTTTAGTCCTTGAGTCTTGGAAAGATGGAATTCTTGGTTGTTCTCTGGAATTTAATGAGTTAAAACAAACATAACCTCTGCTAAACTCCTCACTCTCCATACTCATGGTCTTTGCAGAGAGCCAAAATGTCCGACTTCGACCGCTACAAAGTGATGAAGGCCAAGAGGATGGTACGTATCAGAGATGCAGGTTCCACTCTGGCAAAGCCTGAATCCACAAATGAAGTTGATTTTCAAAAGGAGCTGTGTTATCTGAAGTAGCTGAGAAAATTGTGCTGAGTGAATGTGCGCTCATGGCTCCTTTAAGCTGCAATTTCAAGAGCAGACCATGAGAAGTTCTGTTGAGCCAGAACTGCATTTTAATGAAGTCTGATGTTCTCTGCAGAGGAACAAGATCATCAGGCACGAGGTGAAGAAGCTCCAGAAGGAGGCAGCAAAGAAGTGAACACTTTTCCCACAATGCTTTTCTTCTGTAGTACTAAAGTGACATGGAAATAAAATGTACACAACAAATGTCTCTTTTTGTCATTCTTTGCACTACGTTAATCTAATAAAAGTAAGACTGCATTTTAAACATCAATGAAGTAATTACATGTAGTGTTTTAAGTAAAATTCTGAGAATAATTGGACTATTTAGCCAAAACCAGTGATAAAGAACAGTTACAGTTAAAGGAAATGATTTGCTGTTTTTGACCAAATCAATTAAGTGGAGATGGTTCACTTAGTTGCTTTTTTTTTACTTGTCCTGTCCAACAGTTGAGCAAACAGAAATGAGCTGAAGGCCTCTTGTGTTGGATGGATTTTACTGTTACAATGGGAGGTTATGAATATTCTGAAATACATGGTGTATATTTGTATAAGCCCCTTTTGTGTTTGAGACTAAACTATATTGATCATATTTGAATACTTCTTTTTGTTCAACTGGACGGAAACGGAGAGAGTGTGATGTTAGAGATGGGGGGTGTCAAGGAATTGGAGGATGATTACAGAAGGGGTGTTGGGGTAAAACCACAAAGCAGCAAGTTGTTGGAGAAATGTTAGTCTAAAAGGGACAGGGCCTGACCACACACTCAGATGTTACAAACATACTTGTTGGCCCCAAAAGTCTTCACCTGTCAACAAATGTAATACAACTACAGTTCACACATACTTATGCACAGTGTTGAAGGTAATGGATTACAAAGTAAAGCATATTTAATTACTTTGTTAGTAACAGAATAACATAAATTACAGTTGTTACCTCGTAGTAGAATTTTAGTTCTTATTTGCTTTTATATAACTCATATGTACTCTTTAAGTTCTCATTTACCTGTAAAATGCACAAATTAGCATGAAGACACAGAAAAGACAAACCTGATTTTGTAGGACAATGCTTATTCAAACACACTCATGCTTAGAGAACATTCTTTCTGACTGTGATTTATGTGCCAGCTGCTAGAATCTACCTTGCTGCATCCAGCAAAGAGATAAAATGCCACAGTCTGTATAGACAGATCCTACTCAGCCAGAATAGCAGAAACTGTAATTGATGCAACACTAGAAACATAGTGGTGTAATATGGTTTGTGTCTATCTACAAACAGCCCTGATTGGAAATTGTTGTAAAGCTAGAAACATTGTGCAAGGTTGTTTGTGCCTATCTATAAATATGTGAGTTTTCCCATTCAGCCTCAGAGCTCTCAGAGCTTGCAGCATGGATGCATGTACTTCTTTTATTTCTTTTACTTATATTGTAATAAACCCTGTGTACAAAGTTTCTTTTTAAAGTTTTGCCCTTTTTCATCCAGACCACAGAAAAATTCCACTACGCTCTACCCACAGAAAGATGGAATGCCGTCACTACGAGACTTTGCAGAGTGGCTGGAAAGTGGACTGGTCATCCAAGAAGGAGGAGATCGTTCAGACAGAGTGGAGGTGAATCTGAGAGATAGAAGCACTTTCAAATGGGGGAAAAGAGCTGCGAAAAGGACCGCATATGTCCTGAATGGTACAACACAGAAAAGCTACCCCAAAGCGTTCTCAGCTACAACCTTCATCATGTCTGAGGTTCAAGAACAGTCCGAAGCCTGCTACCCTTATGGAAGAAACACACTTCTTAAGCTGCATTCACACCGGCTCTGTCAACTCCCGTTTAAGTTAATCCCAGTAGTTGTCACGCACCTAGATGTGTGAAATTTGCTCTCTGAGTTTTAGCCGTCCCCTGTGGGAGCGATGAGCTGCAGTCACAGCTATGCTTGGGAACCATTTGGTGGTTTAACCCTTCAAT
Source organism: Oryzias celebensis (assembly GCA_014656515.1). NCBI lineage: Eukaryota > Metazoa > Chordata > Actinopteri > Beloniformes > Adrianichthyidae > Oryzias > Oryzias celebensis. The sequence continues at coordinate 21,117,176 of BNCR01000011.1, read as the reverse complement.
CCAACCCCTAAATGCTGAGGGTCAAGCAGGGAGACACTGGGTCCCATTTTTAGTCTTTGACTCTCTTTTTTAGGTGTTAGCATGCTTGTGGTGTGCCTCATGCAGAGGGTGCTCTGTGGTGTTTTATACTTGATGTGAATTTCCGTCTCTTTTGCTTGCTACATGTTTAAGGGACTCTGAACACCCTGCATGTTCTCATGTCAGTGGTTTTAATGCTTTTAATGGTCTATTCTTAAAACTTCATTTTTGTAGGAAATTAAGCTCCTGTAGTTTCTGAAGGCTCCGACCGACTGTCTTAACTTCTTTTTTTTGGATCGAACCCAAGAACTCATTAGAGTATTTCTCTTTTTTTCTTTATTCTGTTGTAGAACCACACACACATACTCATAGATTTTTATACACACATTGATACAGAAGCCTGTGGTACAATGACATTAAAATGACTTTACTGGGATCCATCTTTAGGATATTTCTACCAGTTCTGTCTATGTTTACATATTGACCACATTGAACTTTGACCCCTCCCGCTCCATAAAGAGCACCACATCCTCACCCCCAGTAGCTGTCAGCATTCACACGCTGATCGTTACGTAAGCAGACTGCTGGACATGGTCCAGGTGGTTTAAGCTGCTAAATCCTAAGCACTGGATCCTAAACACCTGGATCCTCCCCGGAGATCAAAGATGTGTGTCCCGAGTGATTTGTCATGTGTTTCCTCACAATTAACCAGAGCAGCAAAGATCCTTTGTTGTCCCTCAGATGCAGCTTACTATATATTTTTTTTAAATGGAAGGAAAGTTCTGACGCCAGAAAACAAACAAATATGAACAGAGAGGAAACGTTACCAACGTTTGTACTATGAAGACAAACACGCCGCTCTCAGCGTGCTTTCTGACGTCAAAGATGCGCAGTGATCTTAGAGCTGTCATTCATGGAGACCAGACCGGAAACTAGGGAGGTTGAGCTTTCAAAGTAAAGCTTAGCGTTAAAATGTACAAGTAAACAATATTTATTTAATGAATCTAAAAATATAAATTCATAACGAACGAATGAATGAATTCATAACGAGGTTTAATATATTAAGCATGCAAAATTAATAGGATGTTAACAGGAAACATATTCGTGTAGCCAAACATGTTTAGTTTTCAATCAACTAAATTATATTGGCTATCAGAGAGAGAGAGAGAGAGAGAGAGAGAGAGAGAGAGAGAGAGAGAGGGAGGACAGCTGTTGTGGTGGGTGTAGCAGCACCAAGAGATGGAAACATCAAGAAGAAGCAACATGAGAAATAAGAGAAATACCAGGGACTCAGAGAAGAACTGGAGGAAGCTTGAAAGGTGAAGGTGACAGTGGTGCTCATCGTTATTGGAGCATTCAGGTCTGTAACCCCCAAACAAACTGGAGGAGTGATTACAGCAGATCCCTGGAAAGACCTCAGACATCTGAGTCCAGAAAAGTGCAGTTCTAGAAACAGCTAAGATACTGCAGGACCTTCAAGCCATCGGGGCTATGGAAGAGGACCCCAGCTTGGGGTGAGGTACCACCTGTGGAGGGTGAGAGGGGCGATTATATATATGTATAAATTGAGGTTTAAATGATCCGTTTCGTTTCTAAGCAGAAATTATGATCAATCCGGTTTGATGGTCTGTTTCGTACTTTTATTGTGAAATCTCCCAGAGCCGCATCTTCCGGCTCAGTCTGTTTACTTGGCGTAGATGCGCCACAGCAAGAGGGAGCGACGATTTGTGAGTTGCCAGTGCATCAGATTAGCGCGGGACGTTGGGATTATCATCCGCGGACGGAGCGGCGTGAACCCGGTGGACCCTCCCCAGCAGCTGCGTGCGCCCCCCCGCAGGAGCCGCCGCCTGACGTTCCCGCGGTGAGTGAGCGCCTTTCTGCGGGGGCATGAAGCAGGCCGGCGCGGTGGGCCCGGGGGAGGGGGGGCTTCATTTGCATCGTATTATTTCTTATATTTCTGTAGCGGATTGCGGCGCGCGGTTCTGCTCATGCGCGGGCTCGTGCTCGTTCTGATCCTGGATGCGGGTTTCTCAGCAGAGGATGCTCTGAAGAATAGAAACGGACAACTAGCAGATGTTTGGTTATTCTGTCCACTCTAATGAAGCCTGCATTCAACGCAGATTCTGCTCTGGTCAGTTTGGAAAACCTCTTCTGGATCGTTTTGAGAGTTTCCGGCCATTGATCGGTGGAACTTGAACACAAGCGTGCAGTGCAACACAAACAGCACATTTAAAGGGCTGCAACATGCCACATTAACTGCTCGTTCACGTCAAAGCTGAAATATTAGAATTTTGATTTATGTTGGCATTACATCTGGATTTCTTTGTCTTTTGGACCAACTGATTGCTTCTGACACGAAGTCAGGTCCAAATGAGCAGCTGATAGTCAAAGTCCTTCCTGTATTTACTGGCACAATCAGGATGTGTGCTTGTCTTGAATACATCTGGAGATACTATCACACAGAGCAGCATTAAAGTCATGTCTGACCTCAGGTTCATGTGCTTTTGTGCGTCCACACACGCCCAACCACACTGTAAATCCATACACAAGCAGCCCGTTGAACATGCTTATGCAACCTCGCTGGAGCCTGCAAGAGCTGTGTCATAAAGCAGGCCTTATCATTCGAACAACCCCAGCTCTATCCTTAGCCTGCCAATTCATCTGTTCCTGCTTTAAACGGATTAGGGCTTTGAACGCTCTCTTGTGAAGAAGGAAATAAGAACTCCAAGTTTAGACGGAGTGGACGATTAGCAAGTTTGGCTGAGGCCACGCTCAGGGGACCATCACCGCAGCCTCTGCTGACCTCTCTGCAGGGTGTTTGTGCGTGAGGGGAGAAGCTGCTCGTCACTGTCAGACACGGAGTACGACTAAAAACAGACAAACATGGGTCAGTGGATGGACTCCAGAATCTAACTGTGGCCTCAGAGGAGCAACACCTCACCTAAAGGTCAAAGGCAGAACATCTACTCTGCTTGCGTTGTCCAGTTACCCACATAGGCGTGTTCCTTAACAACTGTTACTAAGGTCTGTGTTGTCTTTGTGAAATCAGGTGAGAATGGCACGCCTGCCTGTGGATCACCTCTCAGGAATGTTCTGAACCTGCACGTTGGGTTTTGTGTTCTTGTCACTGAGGGTAGATTTCTGAAAGCTGAGGGCAAACCTCCTGTGAAGGCGTTGCTGGAAGTTTAGCTGTTTGCAACTTTCTGAATCACTCATCCAACTTTGGACAAGCCGAAGACTAAAACAAGGGTCTTATGGTTTACACAAAATATGTCTGAAACCCCAAAAACCACTGGATAAAACTTTAGATAGTCAGACGTTTACCCACAGGAGTCAAACAGCAAGAAGGACTAACGTAGTTCAGGCTAAAGACCAGTAAAAAACAAAAAAAAAAAATCAAATCCTGATTAATCTGTAAAGAATATTTTTATATTTTTAATCAGTTCTTTGAAAAAAGAAAAAAAAGGAAGTATTCAGTTTTTCCTGTTTTTAGAGATTTTATTCAAAGAAGTTGAAACAAAAAGCGAGAGCTATCAAGACTATTTCACTATTTTTTCATCACTGAAGGCCTCCAAGCTTGCAGGGGGCGCTATACACAAAAGACCCACTCCAATGAAAATTGTGTTTTTGGTGTTTTAACATGTTCTTGTGACACAATGGAGGACATATTTGAAGTAAATTAGGATTAAAATAGCTTTTCAGAGTAGTTCTTTATTCAAATCGGTTTGTGAATCCGGATCAAATAAAAAGTTCTGATTGAAAAAGCTTGTGATTGTTTTGTAGTTTCTGCAATAGCAGGGCCACAAGCTCCCTGCTCCACCACATTCTGCAGTAACTATGTCCTTGAACATGACTGAGGATTTTTGATTTAGGCTAAAAACAGCCTCATCATGATTAAAACCTCATTAATGAGGTTGATTAACCGAATAAAAGATGGTTGGGCAGGACTTTAAGTTTGTTTGAGAAAAAATGTCTGGTTAACATTTTCTGAAAACATTGATCATGTTGATGTATTAATGCTCACATATGAAAGAAGAACAATCAGAAGCTAATCGTTTTTCCACTATAGTGAGTGCAGCTATCACCATGTGAAAACAAATAGCTGGACTCAAGTCATCAGGTCTGCTTGAGTTTGTATGCAGCTCCAGCGATCTCACGTGTTGAAGTTCTTTATCTGTTCAACCAAAGTTTTGATCGTTAGAAATAAATAGATTCCATGATCATAAAAATGTCACTGACCGGGGGTGCATTGTTCAACCAGCTTCATCAGGGTGTGATGGTTTCAGGATTTCAATCAGAGAACTATATGTTAAATGTGAACACTCTGTGTCTCATAAGGGAAATGTGTAACCATCAGCAAGTTGTTTAGATTGAAATATTTATTTCCTACCTTACATAACAGATGCACTGAAGGAACATGATGCAGCTGTTTTTTTTCAGATAACTAAGAAAAGGAACATGAAAGGCATCTTCCAAATGGATGGCGGTCCCCAATAAACCCCAGGTCTAGCAGGTTACTTTAGACGTCGGTCTCTAATAGTGGGCAGGCTCCATTAGGACCCCCCGCAGGAATATGCAGGAATGTCCAGTGGGATAGGCATATTTTCCCCACACGGGCGTATTATCAAGGGATTTGTCACATTTTTAAAAAAGAAATAAACTGTTTCTATTGTAACAGCATGTTGGTATGGTGATTTCATGACTACAAAAAGAGATTTCGTTATTGTCTGCAACAAAGTAGGTCTTTTTGTTATATTTGTAATAGTTTATTATTGTATATTACATGCTTGTAAAAACAAAAAAAGAAAAGGAAGAGGAAGAGCAAAAAAGAAACTACAATCAAAATAATACGGATCCTTAAACTCGGATAAAGAAAAAGATTGCAAATATGAAGAAACCACTGTGTGTCGTGGAGTTGAACCTTCAATCTCGCATGAGAATAAAAGACAAAGTGCAGCTTCTTTAGCTAGCAGGCCACAGCAGATAACTCAAACTGGCCCTCAGCCTTTGCGATTTTATTTATATGACACAAGAAAACTGTGCTTTGGATGCGTAGTTTGTACGCGATAAAAAGCCTTGTTTTAAGGTTTTACACACCTGTGGCATCAACTCGCATTCAAGCAATCACATTCAGGGAAAAGTCAAACATGCATAGAGCAGAAATTTGGGCTTCCGCATCTGGAATGCTCGTGATGTCGCTACGCAGTTTTTTAAAGTTGGATTGCGGGCTCTACGTACAAATCAGGTGTTTATTGAGCGCGCGGTGAAAGTTAGACCTGGCTGAACATTTTCGCGCTGAATTGCAGCAACGCGGCACTGTGACCAATCAGGAATTCAGATTTGGAGTGGCGTGTGAGTAGCATCCGTTATAACCAACCGTTATAAACACGATCACAAAAAACAAATGAATTATTCGTGGCTGGTTGGGTTAATCTGACACCAAGACGGAGATTTAAAGGAACAGAGCTTTGAAAACAAAAGGCCTGGAGAAAGATTTGTGGGATTTGCACCACTTTGACAATAGCAGGTGTAGGTAGCGGACGAGTTGTAGTAATAACACAAAAGAAGAAGAATCCCCTCCCTGCTGCTACCTGTGTGACCCCGCTGGGCTGGAGTGGATGCCGTCTGCTGACTGAGCCTTCATAAAACACGCTGTTACAGCCGTCTTCTGAACACGTCTTTACAGCCGTTTATCTGTAAAGTCAAATTCAAACTTGCTGAGAAACCAAGGACATATTTACTACAGATTTCCTAATTCTGCCTCCAGGTGATCAGATTCTAAAATCAGTCCTATCAAAAACAGGCTGAAACCAGAATAAAGTTTTGTTTCCTTGTTATTATAAATGTCATTAAAGCTACAGCGCTTTCACGGGGGCACAACATTCAGCACAACATTCAGCAGTTTTCACTGTTTTCACAGTTTTCGGCGTAACATCGACTCTGTAATGCTACAGAGACACAGCTAAAACATATGGGTCCACACATTCAAATCTGTTATTATTTTTAGATGTTTTTATGAATGTCCTATGAACTGATTGTGTTGTATTTATCCGCTGGGTCAATGAAAATCCTGTCTGACTTTAAACCGGTCCGTGATCACATACAGGCGACACACAGAACAGCTCGTTAGCATAGCATCGTTAGCATTGTAGCATCATGCTATCCAACAGCGCTCACTCCAAATCTACACTTTATTATATGGATCCTCCAGTTCTGACTGGAAACTCTGCAGTGATCATGGGGGTGGGGGTGTCTCTCGTCCCCTTGTTTACCTCGCATGCAGACGCTAGAAGAGAAAAGAACAAAAGAAATTCACTAAAAGGAGAGCTAAAAAACATGACTAACTTGACGCAAACATTTACTCGTCACGTGGCGACTAACCCTCTAACTTTTGGTTGTTTTTCTATTGAGAAAAAGTTCAGGATCTTCAGCGTTATCGTTTTATCACCCAGACCTGAGAAGTTCGCTTCTTCCTTCTCCGTTTCAAGCAGTTTTATAGAGCTGCGTGATTTTTGTTCTACTATCTACAATTAATGCTTGAAATAAACCAATAAATCGAATCAGTTTGAGGAGCAGCACTTCATGCTGTATCTTTTCTTTCTCCCTCAGATTCAGATCCATCTGAACGACCAACCAGAACATTTAGGTTCCTCAGGAAGTGATGCGCTAACAGAAACACTGCAGGAAATGAAGAACTGACAAACTTGGGAGCAGCAGGTGAAGACAGACAGACATGGCGGGGCTCAAACGCCATCATGATGGCAAGATCGCCGGGCTGTACGACCTGGACAAGACTCTGGGTCGTGGTCATTTTGCTGTGGTCAAACTGGCCCGACACGTCTTCACTGGAGAAAAGGTATCAGACCCGCTAGAAGCAGGTGAAAAAAACTGCTAAAATTGAAAAAAAAAACTGCTGATAGGATAAGAACAATTGTCTCATAAATAATTCTTATTTTAGGAAAAGATTGTAGTCACTAAGAAATGTTTTCTCAAACTAAGATTATTTTACTATTGAAAAACTTCTTAGTAAAAATGATTTTTTTGCAAGACAAAGTAAGACAGTTTTTCTTAAAAATAGAGGCTTTTTACATTTCTAAGTTTCCATTTTTGCAGTGCAGAAACAGAAAGACCAGCGTTTGGAAGCTGACCTCCACAACCTTTATCTGAAGATCAGAAAGAAACACGACTGAACTTCATTCCTCAAACACTTTTCCCTTCAAACCTCTTCCAGGTGGCGGTAAAAGTCATTGATAAGACCAAGTTGGACCCTGTGGCTCGAGGCCACCTCTTCCAGGAGGTCCGCTGCATGAAGATGGTGCAGCATCCGAACGTTGTGCGTCTCTACGAGGTCATCGATACGGCCACCAAGCTCTACCTCATCCTGGAGCTGGGCGATGGCGGGGACATGTACGACTGCATCATGAAGCACGAAGGAGGCCTTAGCGAAGAGGTGAGAAAGTGACGGGCAGCACCAGCTCCACGTGATCTGGGTGGGTGCAGGGTTCAGCTCCACCTCGCCTCTAAGGTTGGAGTTAAGACCCGGACAGCTCTCATAAGAGGGAGCAACCAGGAAGTTCTGAAAAGGTTCCCGTAAAGAAGAACTTACAGATGCAGAACCTCAGCCGACCACAAAACTCCTTAAAGCAAATGTTATCCAACTTTCAAAATGATTATTAGCGAAAATGATTGTCACAACAAATGAGCTTTTTTATTCATCTTTTAACCCGTTGATGCCTGTATTTATTTTTAGGAATGAAAAAAACTTTTATTATAGCTTTTATTTTTGCTTTCATGTAGACATTAAACAAAGGCAAATTTGGAGCAGAAGTGGTTTAATGCATATTTGCATCAATAGGCATCAAGGTGTTAATTGTTTTTCCTTTATCTATTGTTTTTTATGAAAATAACAAAATTATTTTTTTTAAAGATCAATGTTTTATTCTAAAAAGCTGGAGGACAGCTGTTTTTCTGCCCTTCATTCCTTGAAGATTCTCAGCTTTTCAGCAGATTTTCATTCGATAGGACAGGAGCTTTACTCTTGATGATGAGACTTTTTTTTCTCCAAAAGTTCTGACCTTCTGTTCTCTAATCTGTTTTTTAACTTTATAACAGGTTCTTAGTCTTACTACTATAATATGTACATTATGCAGCTTTTGGTTGCTTTACTTTAGTGTTTCTGAACACAGATGTACAGGATTTTCTGAATCAAACAAATGAAGTGAACTAACTTTGAACTCAGTAAACGTAAGCCGTTTTCATTCCCTTCTGCTCAGAACATTCTGACTCTGGTATTTGAAACAGGTCTGCACTTGTGTCCAGAGCCTCAGAGACTCTGTAGATGTTTGGCTGCGCCACGAATGACGTTCAGATGAGCCGCATGTGTGTCATCGAACGATGAACTATGTCATCATTTCTTTCTTCTTATTTAAGTCATGTATACATTTCCGAGCTGACATTTGCTTCAGTTTTTTTCTTATTGGTTATCCTAAATTGAAAATATCAATATAATGAAAAATCAAACAACAATAGCTTTACAGTTAACTCCCCCCAAAAAATCAGCTTTAAAAACATATTCAGATGAAAATGGTGTTTTTAGCGTTTTTACCATGTTCTTGTAGCATTTTCTCATGATGGAGGACAAAGTTTAAGAAAATGAATCAGAAACTGCCTTTCTCTGCCTATACACTGAATGTGATTTACGCGGTGGAGGCGGACAGGTTCAATGAAAGTCAAAGGTTTAGACTCCAATTCAGGTTCTGCTGTGTGAATTGAGCGGCCGCCAGAGTTAAAAAAAAAAATCTGAATTCTGAGGAGGTGGCTGCGTCTCCTCAACCAATCAGGGACTCAACTTTGGATTGTCACACACTATGATGGCTCCCGGAAGAGGAGATGGAAAAGCAGTCTGTTCAGCCCTCCTGAACTTTATGATGTTTTCTTATTGCCATTGAGACAATAATAAAACATTATTCTTGTTTTTATTTTTCCCCTCTCATGTTAATGCGCGACAGTAAGCATTTGAACTTTGTCAGAGAGAGACGGAAACATCGGCGAAGCGACTGTCAATCAAACACAACAGCAGGAGAGAATCTCACTGGAGCTAAAGGGAAACTAAATGTTCTTATGAACCCAAACATGGAGACTTGACCACTGATGTTTTGATAGAGCTCTTTGAAATAAATAAACCTGATCTCTAAACATCATCTGTGTCTCCCATGCATAGTAAATGAGATCAACAGACGCAGCTCCATGTAGTAAACAGGCTACAAACATTAGCTGCTAGCTTCATGTAGCAAACAGGCTACAAATATTAGCTGCTAGCTCCATGTAGCAAACAGGCTCCAAACATTAACTGTTAGCTCCATGTAGTAATCCGGCTACAAACATTAGCTGCTAGCTCCATGTAGTAATCCGGCTACAAACATTAGCTGCTAGCTCCATGTAGCAATCCGGCTACAAACATTAGCTGCTAGCTCCATGTAGTAATCTGGCTACAAACATTAGCTGCTAGCTCCATGTAGCAATCCGGCTACAAACATTAGCTGCTAGCTCCATGTAGCAATCCGGCTACAAACATTAGCTGCTAGCTCCATGTAGTAATCCGGCTACAAACATTAGCTGCTAGCTCCATGTAGTAATCCGGCTACAAACATTAGCTGCTAGCTCCATGTAGCAATCCGGCTACAAACATTAGCTGCTAGCTCCATGTAGTAATCCGGCTACAAACATTAGCTGCTAGCTCCATGTAGCAATCCGGCTACAAACCTTAGCTGCTAGCTCCATGTAGTAATCGGGCTTAAAAGATTAGCTGCTAGTTTCATGTAGCAATCAGGCTTAAAAGATTAGCTGCTAGTTTCATGTAGCAATCAGGCTACAAACATTAGCTGCTAGCTCCATGTAGCAATCAGGCTACAAACATTAGCTGCTAGCTCCATGTAGCAATCACGGTACAAACATTAGCTGCTAGCTCCATGTAGCAATCAGGGTACAAACATTAGCTGCTAGCTCCATGTAGCAATCAGGGCGTTGGGCTTAGGGAACACATTTTTTGGCCACGCGGCGAGCAGTGAATTCTCTGCACGGCGAAGGAGGGGCAGGACACACGAATTGGCCGCACAACGGGTTAGGTGTGAATGCACTTTGAGTATTTCTTTATTCTAATTGTTGTGAATCAGGAGTGGATAAAAAAAGATCCCAGTTGTGACAAAGAAAATGCACTGGGCGGGCCACCAGCTTTCTCTTTCGCCTCATTTTGATGTATCCACCTAGAGACAAATAGATCCATGTACGTCTTTGTTTTCCTCGTCTGAGCAGGAATCAGGATCAGAACTGGACGGCTGGATGCTTCTGATATTGCTGTCATTTTTGTTACACTGCTAATGGTAGGTTAGGGGTGTGAGGAGCTGTAAGCTAGAGGAAAAGAGTGTAAACAAATGGATGATGGGAAATCTGTAGAAGTTTACTTTTGCACCAACAGTTTCACCCACAGCTCAGAGGTGAATTTCTGATAAACTCCTGCTGCTCTGCAGAAAACAACAGGTTTTTCTTTTCTTGGTGATAAACATTCCTATCATAATTAAAAGACCACTGGGAACGCTTTGATAGATCAAAATATGATCAGAGTTGGACTTCATAGCTGATTTTGACTAAATTGATTCAAAGCTCAACTTTCTTTGTTTGAAATGTATAGATGCAAGTGGTCCTCTCTCTCTAACTGCCAGTAAACCAGGAAATGCTCCTGTCAGGCGTCTTTACTAACACACTAAACATGTGACTTCTATCATTTCCGTTTCCTGTTGAGGATTTTCTGACCACCAGACAAAAGTCTATGGGTGTATTCAGACTGGCAAAATCGTTGGATTCTGTCCACACATTTGTTTCCAATTGAGTTCTGAAGATTGAGTTTGGTTTGTATTCAGACTGGCGTCTACGGGAGACTTCTGTTTTGGACCAAAGCTTGTATACAAAACCATGTGACTAAAGATCTCTTCAGTCATTGGCCAGGAAGTATGAGAAACGACAAGAGAAAATCATAGGTGCAGCGCTTTAAAGACCTCGTCAGGATGGTTAACTTCACACAACGTTATACTTTGATTAGTAGTTTTGAACGTCAGGAACAACAATTCTTATGTGTTACTTTGGTACGGGGGAGGAATGCTGCAAGATGGTTACTGGCAAGCTTTGAGTTAAAGTTGTGCGATTTGACGCAGAGGATGTTAGCAGCTGCAGTACTGAGGAGATGTCAACTATGAAGGTGTGATAAGTGCTTATGACATACCGTAGATTGTCAGGAAAACAGTAAAACAGAAGCCATGTGTATGCTTTTAAAAGTTGTTTTAACCAGCCGGCATTCACCCGACCGCATTTCAATGAGTTGCTGTGTCTCATGGTTGAACTACTAGCTAGCTTTTAAGATGACAGCACAGCAGCGCGTGCCACATAACGAGACACAAAAAGCGTTTTCAGTGGTGTTAAAATAAACGTTCTAACAAGTAAACAGTTGGAACAGTTATTTCCTCTTCAATAACACAGCAATAAAAGCTTCACCTTGGTATGCGGCTCACCGGTCACTTCATTCCTAATCTGTTTATGGTGGCCATTTTGGTCCAGTTATTCCGCTCCCACAGCGTTTTGTATTCAGACTGAAGTTGACATTGTGGTCTTTTCTTCTAATCAACCCTTGCTTATAGCTGGTCAACCACACACTTTTATCCAGAGAAGGCACCGTCTAAATGCTCTTGTGACACTTTTTTTGTGTCTTGTTTTCCAAGGTGGCCAAGTGTTACTTTGCTCAGATCGTGCACGCCATATCCTACTGCCACCGGCTGCATGTGGTGCACAGGGACCTGAAGCCAGAAAACGTGGTGTTCCTGGAGAAGCAGGGAGTCGTCAAGCTCACAGATTTTGGCTTCAGCAACCGCTTTCAGCCCGGGAAGAAACTGAACACCTCCTGCGGCTCCCTGGCCTACTCCGCCCCTGAGATCCTGCTGGGGGACGAGTACGACGCTCCTGCTGTGGGTGAGTGTGGGAGCTGTGGTGACTCTCAGCATCACATCAGTCCTGTCAGTGGTCAGAAACGCCTTGCGGCTTACTGAAAGAGTGTCTCAGGACACTTGACGGCAAACAGCTCTGCTTTTACTTTGTGTGAATGCGGTGGAACCGGATGGCTGACGCAGTGTGAAAAAAAGGTGTCAGCTCCCCATGAGTGGATTTGCGTTAGCTGCTTCCATCTGTGCATCATCTGCCTCTCTGTGCCAAGCAGCTTTCATGTTTCATGCATGTACGTGCACTCGCTGCATGCACACATGCTTGTGGATGCTCTGCTTGTTGGAGCAAGTGTAACAAAACACATCCGTGTGTTATTGTTCATTCACCTGAGATGATGACGCTTTGATTGCTGGGATTATCTGGGATTATTATTATTAAAGGGGAAGTCGGCTTGCCGTACACCACTGGAGTGGAGCTACTTGGCAGTGGTCTGGGCTAGGGCTTGCACTTTGTGCCTCACTGCGATCAGGAGTAGGCGGCACGTGCAGCGGTCCTGTGCGCCCTGGTCTGGGTGCTTGGCGGAGCAAGCGGCTCACCTCCGTCAGTACCACAGTATGGGTGGTGGGAGGCCCTGGTCATCGCTGCTGCTTCAGAGGGGGTCCTGGTGTGGGGACTCTCCCTCCTTTTTTATTTATTAATTTTTTTACATTCCATCATCCACCTCAGCAAAATATAAACAATCACCTGAACACAGGTGTCAGCTCACCTTTTCACAAACGACATACGTGACACAGTCAAACACTTTACATGTGTTGGTTTGTATATATATGTGTGTGAACTGTTGATGTATTGTGTTCATGTTGACAAGTTTGTATGTGAAGACTCTTGAAGCCAGCAGGTATGTTTGTAACATCTGAATGTGTGGACAGGCCCCGCCCACTTTAGACTAACATTCACACCTGACTGTAATGATTATAAACGTCCAGCATTTTGTTGCCTGTAGTTCTATGATTCTAACCCCCTCCTCTGTAATCGTCCTCCAATTCCTTTACACCCCCCCCCCCCCCCTTCATGGTCTTTCGTGCCACTACACCCCACCCCCCTTTTTTTTCATGTTCTTTTGTGCCACTACCCCCCCCTTCTTTTCCGTCCAGTCCAACAAAATAGATACAAACAAATTCAATATAAATTAAGTTTAGTTTAAGTTACAAAAGAGGTTTATACAAATATATACCTTGTGTGTCCGATGATTTATAACCCCGATTGTAACAGTAAAATCTGTCAAACACAAGAGGCTCTCAGCTCTGATCTGTTTGCTCAGCTGTTGAACAGGACATGTTTAAAAAGAAGAGCTCTGTGGTCCAAGGCAAGTAAGGTTCAGTTTGCTGCTATAACTCACTTCGTTGCTCTCTAGCAGCTTTGCTTCAGGAAAAAATGCGTAAATTGCTTTACCGCTCACAGTTCCCTTTCACCAGAAACGCAGGACAGAGCACACCCTGGTACAATGACCTGAACAGCGATCCAAGCCCTCTTGATAGCAGAACCTGCTCATCCACCACTGCACCAAAAACACTGATGATTGATATGTACTATGATGATTGATATGCAGTGTTTCAAACCTGCCCCTGGCATGTGATTGGCTCAAACCAGATGACCTGGTGAACTCCAATTCACTAGGGGAGGCTCAGCGTTGACCCTTTCCACATAAACAAGGCTAATACTTTTAACTGTGTAGAACAATGTTGTCATAAAAAATTATCCACGAGTTAAAAAAAATTATTGCAAAGCCTTTTCAAATGATAATATTCCCTGTTCAGAATGTCATTAAGAAATGACAGTCAACAGGAACAGTGGAAGTTAAAGCAAGATCTGGAAGAGCAGGAAAAATCTCAGACAGAGAAGCTCACAGGATTGTAAGAAAAGCAAATCCAAACCCACATTTGACTGCACCATCCCTCCAGAAAGACCTGCAGACTCTGGAGTTGTGCTGCACTGTTCTGCTGTCAACAGATACTTGTACAAACATGATCTTCATGGAAGATTCATCAGAAGAAAACCTCTTCTACGTCCTCACCACAAAATTTAACCTTTGAGGTTCACAAGTGAACATAGAAACAAGAAGGTACAAAGTTTCATGAAAAGAACCTCTGTCCAACTGTTAAGCATGGGGGTGGATCAATCATGTTTTGGGCTTGTATTGCAGACAGCGGCACAGGAAACATTTCACCAGTAGAAGAAGAATGGATTCCACCAAATTTCAGCAAATTTTGGACACTAACTTGATGGCATCTGTGAAAAAGTTGAAATTAAAGAGAAAATGACTTTTAAAATGATAATGATCCTAAACACACCTCCAAATCCAGTACAATGTACTAACTCTGCAGGGTGTCCAAACTTTTCCACACGTCATTATTTTGTTTCCTGTTTTTTGAAAGAGTAAATGATGGAAATAAAGTCTATTTTTGACACATTAATAGAATATTTCACCTGTAAACTGATGCCTTTTGGAGATTTTTCAATCTTTCATTGGGTTCTTTATGCACAATAATAGAACATGTTACCTGGGGGCACAAACTTTTGACCCCATTGTAAGTAACTTTAGTAAACTAATGCCCTCTGTGGAAGAGAAACTACACAGCGATAGACATTGTCTCTCAAATAAAGCATTTAAAATGGCGCTTAAGACAATTCCGGGAAACAGCGAGGGTGCTAAAGGTGAACTGTGATATAGAGAGTGAACACTGTACCCGGAGTTAAAATAATTGTTTCATTATTATTTCATTATTCCATCAAAACTCATTAAAACTAACCTTTTTATCAGTTTATGAAAGTCTTCAAAGCTCCAGATTCCATGCAATTGAGGATTACTATTTGACTGATACATTTTTTGTAATTAAAGTGCCATCAGTATATTTGTTTCTAAAAAAATCGAACTAGTTCAAACGCCACATATCTGTAATTCCAAAAGCTTTTATTTTGAAACCTCCCCACAATAAAACCCACTGATAGGCAGCTTTTTTTCACAAGTAGGTCAGTACAATGTTCATAGTCTGAACTCAATAAAACTGGCTTTTACTCTAGAGGATTTCTGTTGTTGATTGTGACCCAGTTTTTTTTTACCTGTTCTCTTGTCTCACCTTTGACATAAGAAGCTCAGAGCTAAGGTGAGTCTTCTGTGGTTTTTCTGTGGTCCTTGTTTGCCTCTGACAGAAACCACAGAGTTTATGCCGAGATCATAGAGGTGAAAGGTCAGGTGGGGAGCTTTGCTGCGGGTGTGGTTTTTGGAAACTCATGTGGGGCATTTTGTTGTTGGCTTTGGAATTTGAGTGTCAAAGGTTTTCAATAATCCAACAGTAATTTGGTTTCTGCTCAAACCAAATGGTTAAATAACCCCCCAGATGTCATGAACTCTCACTCACTTTCATGTTTTAAATTTAGATTTCCTCCTCTTCCATAATCTGCTCTGAAGCTAAAGCCCCACAGCAGAACTCCCAGCCTGTTTCACGCATCCAGATCCAGGTTTCTCTGGAAGACAGAAGAAAAATCCTGAGAAAGGCAGAGTTAGAACGCAAAAGATGATGATTTATTTCTCGGTGCAAAAAAGGACATTTTCATCCTCTTGACCTGAGACTTCCACTTGCCCCCATCAGGCGATAAATGCTCAGAAAGCAGCAGATCTGCACCAACAGATTCTCCTGCAGCAGTGGTTTTGTAGCTTCTTTATATCTGCAAAATGTGCAGAACAGAAGCTGTAGCATCAACACTTAAAGGAAAAGGGCAAGTGCTTATGAGCCTCTGATGCTCGCACAAAAGCCCCAAAAAGCCCTAAAGCCGCACCGATCAATGCGTTTACTTTGGCGATGAATCAACCCAATGGGTTCAGTGAAAGTTGTCATTTATGGAGATAAACTTGGCAGCGATTTTCCTGCTGACCCTGCAGCCTCCATCCCCTCCTCACAGGGAAGCAGCAGCTCTTTTTAACATCCCTCTGCTATTGATTGTTGTGCAATTTTTCCGTGCTCGCACTGCCACACGGTGTGCAGCTGCCAGTCAAGAAGCTGGGCTCTGATAAGCTCAATGCTGCTCTTCTGAAGCCACCCGAACATGGCGGTTCAGTCGAAGGTGCGTGGAAAACTGAAGATGTCATCAAAATAATATACGAAAAAGATGTATACTAAAAAAGAGCTTTTATTTGGAATCAGATGCTAAATTCTCCTTTTTTTGTTTAAAGAGATCATTATTCATCAAAGTAAAGTAGGTTTCAGGAGGAAACTACTAGGAAACTACAAAAAAATGTAGATTTATCAAGTCCATGACTTAATTTTATTTTAAAGCAATTTATTGTTGTTTTATTCTGGTGAAACACAGCGAATTAATGTGTTTAGAGAATGTTTTTCTTCCTTTCAAAACTGTTTCTTACTGAAATTAGTCTGCAAAAAATGTAGAATGTTTTATTTATTTTAAGGTGATGCTGGATAAACAAAGCTGCAATGTAAATAAAACTCAATAAGTTCATGTAATGGTGACGAGGTGTTTACATTGTGTTAATTCTCGGCTCCTTGTTTCGGACTGTGATGACAAAAGCGGAAATTCCGAGGATCTTGAACTCCTATGGCAACAGGCGTGTACCTGGCATCCATCAGGCTGCAGCAGGCTGGATATGTGAGGCTTGAGCTGAGAAACCTGAAAGACAGGATGGATACGTAGGGTCCGGGGGAGCCGTAGTTTGACAGTCACTTGGTTGATGATATTGACAATGGGAAAGGAACCAATGTACTTCAGGGACAGCTTCCCGGATTCGGTGCGAAGGTTGATGTTAGCCTTGGAGAGGTAAACCGACTGGCCCACCGTGTATGCCGGAGCAGCGGGGTGGCGTCATTCAGCCAGCCTCTTGTTGGCCACTGAGGAACAGGAGCAGGGCCTCCCTCCAAACTCGCCTGCACTGCTGGATCTGGTACTGGACTGAGGGAATGGCAATCACCACCTTCTCCTCAGGTAACAGCGGGGGCTGGTAGCCAAGGCAGCACTCAAATGGGGAAAGACCAGAAGCAGAGAATGTGAGAGAATTGTGCGCACACTCTACCTATGGGAGGTCTGTGCTCCAGGTGGTTTTACGGCGGGTACAGATGTAACAGAGGGCTGCTTCCACGTCCTGATTGGTCCTCTCGCATAGTCTGTTGGTGGAAACCAGAGGACAGACTAGCAGTAACCCCAAACACCTCACAGAGGTGGCCCACCATGCCTGCTAGCATCAAGCTGTTTAGCTGTCTAGATACAGGACAAATTCTTATGGTCCGTCCAGACCACAACCAGCGGCTCAGTCCCCTCCAACCAGTGACACCATTCCTTCAAGGGCAAAGAGCTTCTTATTCCCTACGTCATAGTTCTGTTCAGCCAGAGTAAGCCTGTAAGTAAAATACACAAAAGGGTGCACCTTCCAGTTCTTTGAAATAGAACTGACCCCCCCCACCCAAAATCAGAGGCGTCCACCTCGACAATAAACTGGTTGGAGGGATCCGTCTGGCACAACACGGGCGCAGAGACAAACCTGGACTTAAACTCACAAAAAACGGACTCAGCCTTGGCTGACCAAACAAAAGGGACAGAAGGGGATGTGAAACACAGCCGCAGATGTTCCTAGAAAACACCAAGATGTCATCTAGATATACAAAAACAAAGCGGTGCAAAAAATCTCTCAAAATATAATTGATCAAGTTCTGAAACACAGCAGGGGCATTTGTCAGACCAAATTTGGCATCACCAATTACTCGAAGTGGCCCAGGGGCGTGTTAAAAGCGGTCTTCAACTGGTGTGTATCCCCAGAGCGGATATGCACCAGGTGGTAAGCGTTCCTCAAGTCGAGTTTGGTGAAGACCCGAGCCTCCTGCAGGGTGTCAAAAGCAGAGTTCATTAACAGGAGCGGGTACTTGTTGAAAATTTGTTTATGGACGAAGAGAACCATCTTCTTCCCCGCAAAGAAAAAAATCAGCCCCAAGCGGTGAGGATAATGGACAAATACATGGTAAATTGCATATACTTTTATATAACTTTTTTCTACCTTCAGTGAAGGCCCAGTCACGGTCCCATTCACACACTGATGGTGACTCCGCTGCTGAACACTGGTGCCAACCTTCCATCAGAGGCAATGTGGGGTTCAGTGTTTTGCCCAAGGACACTTCGACACATGGGCGGGCAAGGCGGGAATCGAACCTGCAATCCTCCAATGATAGGACGACCACCTAACTGCTGCACCACGGCCGCTCCACAATAAGGGAAATAAGAATAAAGCCTGAACCTAAGGAATCCAAAATATAGCGTTCCAATGGTGACCTTTCAGTGTGGAGTTTGCATGTTCTCCTCGTGCATGCTGGGTTTTCTCCGGGGACTCCGGCTTCCTCCCACCATCCAAAAACATGCTTCATAGGTTCATGTTACTCTAAATTGTCCCTAGGTGTGGATGTGTGTGTGTGACTGTGGCCCTGCGACAAACTGGTGACCAGTCCAGGGGTGTCTCCTGCCTTCACCCATGAGTAGCCGGGTTAGGCTCCAGCAGCCCCGTGACCCCGAAAGGGATAAAACAATTTAGAAGTTGAAAAAAGGATTTGCACATAATTTCATTGTATGTCATCACTTTCCATTCAATATTTAATGTTTTTTTATGTTTACCTATATTTTATTTTGTGTTAAAACTTGACATATAAAAGAGGCATGCAGTAGCACTGTCTCAACAGAGAGGGCGCTTCATGTATGTTCTCCAGTTGTTACTAATAAAGGTTATTCAATAAGAGCCCTTTTTTGCCATGGATTTATGACTGACTGCAGAAATGACGGATCCAATCTCATTAAAAATGATTCAAAGTTGGACTTTTATTAAAACATGAAGTAATAATGAACGGATGGCCGATGCTGAACAACACGTCTTTATTGAGACTGTGTGGATAAGATGAAATATGAAGGGCGGTACATGAAATGTTCTCCAGTTCTAGAATGACCTGAGACAGAGTTTCATCAACCAGAACCTTCACCGCTCTGATCATCCTCCTTGTCTTCCATACTTTTTAATGAGATATAAACAGACATCGCTCCATGCAGTGATCAGGCTGAAAACATTTAGCAGTAGCTCCTCGCATGCACAGCTGGGGCGTCAAGCTTATCAACGTCAACAGACGTCGAGCTCAAGTATCATAAATTGTCAGAGAAAAGGGTGCAAAGAACAGCGTTTTTTCCGCTCTAGCAGCAAATGCTGCATGGCAAATGATGACGGTGATGCTGGTACCCCGGTGGATTCTCAACAGCTCTTCTTAATTAAATTACTGTCTGTTTTTGTGTCACACTTTAACATCTCTTTCTCTTCTGACTTGACAGTTCACACAAGTACAATCTATTGACAAGACAATACATTTAATCTGGTATTAATTAGCATCGTATGAATATGCATTTCTGTTACTTTCCTTCTTGGAAATGTCATTTTACATAATTAGCAACTCCATCCAGCAACCCCAGAGAAAAAATCCAGGAGCCTCCCCTGTTTGTATCAATTAGTTTGCAGAGTAAAGTTTATCTTAAAGAAACTAAGCAAAGTTTAGTTTTAGGAAAAGGGTTTTCTGAATTTTTGGTCATGTTTCAGTTGATTGTTGAAAGTGTTGCTGGAATAGCTGTGCCTTTAATTCCTTTTTTTCACAATATTTCCCCTAAAGGGAAGATTTGCTCTTAAACTGCACAACTTTTAAAAATCCATCGATTTTCTGCTGACAGCAAACAGACAATCAGACTGATCACGTCAGTTATTTATCAGTAAGGCACGTTTCTTGTTGGCGATGTCCTAATCAAACTGCATCGAAAGCATGTGGGGGTTCATTCTCACCCCGGTGGAAGGTTCAGGAAAGAAAGATTTTTAGTTGCAGTAAATTTCATATTGATTAGCATTAGCTGACTGGATGTCTGAGTCAGCTGCTGATAGCTGAATTGGCGCGTGCATCGGCCTGCAGTCAGCATGCGAGTGCAGAAAGTGTGTCAGTGGAGCGTCCTGCTGACTGCAGCGAGCCGCCAGCAATCATTTCACTACTTTGAAATAATCTGACCAGAGGAGCTGTTACAGAAAAGGATCATCTGCACGCAGCTTCAAGGGGCCAGATGCATGAACCTACTTTGCATAGACGGCGTGTTTGCGTGCGAGCAAGCCGCAGGTGGCCTTGACAGATGTGTTTGTAGCGAGCAGTGATTCATGAAGCAGCTTCATGAGACGTCAGTCACGCTTCCCCTGAACCTCCTGTTTGGACATACTAAACACTGAGCAGCACTAATACATCATGTTGTTGTTGATCCTCTGCAGATATCTGGAGTCTGGGGGTGATCCTCTTCATGCTGGTATGCGGCCAGCCCCCCTTCCAGGAGGCCAATGACAGTGAGACCCTCACCATGATCATGGACTGCAAATACACCGTGCCCTTGCACATCTCGCAGGCCTGCAGAGAGTGAGTAATGTCCAGCACACAGATGGACAGAGTCCTCTGCAGGTGCTGCATATTTTATGTTTCTAGATGTGTGATGAGGAGCGAGCGTGGGAAGGGGTGCGGCCTCCCTTCTGTCCTACTGCTGCAGTTTGCTGCCACGCTGCCTTAAGTACATCTTTGTGCCTTCAGAAGTGGCCCTGTCTTTTTAACTCTGCCCAGGTTTGGGGGATGTTTCGCAGCATTGGGGGGGCAAATATTTGCAAAGTACATCCAGTGGCTCCGTTAGATAATGTTCATGTTCACCCAAACCCATTTCCCATGAGGCCTTGAGGAAACTCTTCCTCTGTGTGGATGCTTGGAAGATGTCTGATTGTCTACATCTTATTGCTTTACTTTACATTCATTCTTCTGTCAACTTTAACATTCCTAATAAAAATTGTTTTGCCTTGAAGGAAAATAAGGTGAAGATGTCTTAAAGAGAATGATGCATAAAAGTTTGGGGTAAAACACTAAACACCATAAATGGAATCATTGTCTGAGTAATCCGACTATTCAAGTATTCAATCTGTAATCCTTTTACAAAAACATCCAGTCATCTGACTTCTCCTTGATAATCTGACTGCTTCCTGTACAAACATCAGTATCTCCGATTCAGTTATTTCCTTTGAATCTGAGAAATGTGTAAATATGTTCAGTGCAGAAGTGACAGTCACAGCCATTGACTGTATATGAGAACTGGACTGAATACCCACCCACTCTCTCATGGGTGGGGCTGCATGGCGGGAGGGCTGCTCTTCTGGCTGGACCCTCCCTCCACTGTAGTCATTCTCTAACTCTGTTAACCCCACCCCCCACCCCCCAGGTCTTTTGTGCCCCCCCAACATCTCTCTCTCTTTTTCCCCTTTTTCTTTTCCATCCGGTGCAACTAAAAAGGGATACAAACATAATTAATATAAATAAAGTTTAGTGTAAATTACAAAAGGAGGTTTATATGAATATACACCTTGTGTGTCCGATGATTTATAACTCCGATTGTAACAGTAAAATCTGTAAAACACAAGAGGCTCTCAGATCATATCTGTTTGCTCAGCTGTTGGACAAGTTAAAAAAAAATTTTTATGTTTTCTGAGACGCTTTGTGTTCTGACATTTTTCCCATTTTTCCAGTGATTTCCTGTTTACTCTATAAAACATGTAAAAAAAAAAATATTGCTTTTCGTGAACCGTGAGACCGGTTCTGGTTTGGGTTCTGGTTTGGATCGGTCTCGCTATGCTCTGAGCTCCATCAAATGATCTTTTTTACCCATCAATGAAAATCATCAGTACCAGAAATGTCCTGTCGTTGTTATGTAGGCGTGAATGACATTCCCATGAACACATCAACATTGTGTCTGCTAACCTGAACGGTCTGTGGAATGCTCATTTTCCCATCAGCCTTATCGGACACATGCTGCTGAGGGACCCAAAAAAGCGAGCCACCTTGGAGCAGATCGAGAGCCACGAATGGCTTCAAGGGGTGGATCCCTCCCCGGCCACCAAACTGTCCACGCCTCTGGTGTCCCATCGCAGCCTATCTGAGGAAGAGCACAGCTCCATCATCCAGCGCATGGTGCTGGGGGGCATCGCAGACAGAGACGCCATCACTGAGTATGGGCCTTTCTACCCATGCTTTAGCTTCAGCTGCATTGCTCTTTGAAGATTGAAACACCTCTTCTGCTGCTTGTGACAGCTTCCTATTTGCTTCATTTCAGGGCTCTGGAGTCCAACCAGTACAACCACATCACAGCCACATTCTTCCTGCTGGCAGAGAGGATGCTGAGGGAGAGGCAGGAGAAGGAGCAGCACAGTCATACCCGATCACCCAGCCCGAGCAAGGCCCAGTTTAGGTACACAATCACCCCAGAACTGTCTCTGCAGTCCTGAGCACTCACAGCTCAGACACAAACCAACTGCAAACACCTTTAGTCTGCAGAAAGATAATCCAGTGAAGGCTTTGAAAGTTAGTCCCTTCTGTGGCTCACCTGTGGGGAGGAACCTCCAGTCTATAGCTGTGGTTTGCAGTGTGACAGAAACACATCTCAAACACATCTAGATGTTTATGGAACTGGAATAATTGGACTTTCAGAGTATACATATGTAAAAACCGACAAGCCTCTCACAGCTGCTGATACAAGCACACAAGCTCTCAGTTTGTTTCCCTGAAAGCAGATCGGTAGAAAAGCATTTGCTTTTCAATAGGAGGTCGTTTTTTAACACAAGTCAAAAAAACAACTAACCGGATTACCAGAACAGCACAACTAGATGAGGAACGTTTCGGGGTTGTCTCTATGAGGAATAACTGTGGTCTTAGATGAAGACCAGTTGCATCTGAAAAAAGTCTTGTATTATTTTGATCAAAGCTCTTTTAAAGCAGGGATCTGCAACCTGAGACTCCGGAGCCACATGTAGCCTTTTGGTTCTAAACAGAAATGAAAACAAATAGAATCAATAATGGGTATGTGGTGTTGAATTTCCTTTTATTTTGGTTAGATATTTGTATGTAAAATATCGAATCTACTTTTAGTGGTTTTTGTTAGGATACCATAATCTCATATCCTTCACATGTATATATATTCTTTATTTTTAATTATAAAATGAGGAAAAGGATGAAAATGTAAGTCAGAATGATAAAAAGTTTCTTGTTGGACTTTCTTGCAAATTTTAGTAAATCTGCTGCAGCAGGAGGATCTTATCTGACACGGGATCTATGTTATTTTGAAAGAAACTTGTATGTGCTGCTGTCAAAAGTAAAAGTAGTTCAATTTGTAATATGTAAAAAAAATATCCTTCCATCCATTTTCTTAACTCGCTAAATCCCTGCTGGTGGTGCTGGAGCCTTTACCAGCTACTGCTGGGCGTAGGCGGAATACACCCTGGACAGTCTGTTGCATGGGGGGAGAAAAACAAAACACTGTTGTGGGTTTTTTTGCAAAGATTTAAAAGCTACATTTAACAAACATAAAGTGTATTATTGTATTTAAAGGGTTAATATTGATTATTCATAAAATAGTCTCAAGAAATATTTGCTTTTATATTCCTCAGTTACAATTTTTAATGCTCACACTCACACATACAATGGGTACGGAAAGTATTCAGACCCTCTGGAATTTTTCACTTTGTTACATTACAGCCATTTGCTAAAATCATTTAAGTTCATTTTTTCCTCATTAATGTTCACGCAGAACCCATATCGACAAAAACAGATTTATTCAAAAAGAAAAACTGAACTATCACATGGTCCTAAGTATTCAGAGCCTTTGCTCAGTATTTAGTAGCAGCACCTTTTGATCTAATACAGTCATGAGTCTTTTTGGGAAAGATCCAACAAGTTTTTCACTCCTGGATTTGGGGATCCTCTGTCATTCCTTCTTGCAGATCCTCTCCAGTTCTGTCAGGTTGATGGTAAACGTTGGTGAACAGTCATTTTCAGGTCTCTCCAGAGATGCTCCATTGGCTTTAAGTCAGGGCTCTGGCTGGAACATTCAAGAACAGTCACAGAGTTGTTGTGAAGTCACTCCTTGGTTATTTTAGCTGTGTGTTTAGGGTCATTGTCTTGCTGGAAGGTGAACCTTCTGTCCAGTCTGAGGTCCTGAACACTCTGGAGAAGGTTTTGGTCCAGGATATCCCTGTACTTGGTCAAATTCATCTTTCCGTCCATTACAACCAGTCGTTCTGTCCCTGCAGCTGAAAAACACCCCCACAGCATGATGCTGCCACCACCATGCTTCACTGTTGGGACTGTTCTGGACAGGTGATGAGCTGTACCTGCTTTTCTCCACACATTCCGCTTAGAATTAAAGCCAAAAAGTTCTATCTTGGTCTCATCAGACCAGAGAATCTTATTTCTCACCATCTTGGAGTCCTTCAGGTGTTTGTTAACAAACTCCATTCTGGTTTTCATGTGTTTTGCACTGAGGAGAGGCTTCTGTTGGGCCATAAAGCCCCGACTGGTGGAGGGCTGCAGTGATGATCTTTGGGTTCTTCTTTATCTCTCTCACCAAGGCTCTTCTCCCCCGATAGCTCAGTTTGGCCGGACGGCTCTAGGGAGGGTTCTGGTCATCCTAAACATCTTCTATTTAAGGATTGTGGAGGCCACTGTGCTCTTAAGTGCAGCAGATATTTATTTGTAACCGCGGTCAGATCTGTGCTTTGCTACAATTCTGTCTCTGAGCTCTTCAGGCAGTTCCTTTGACCTCATGATTCTCATTTGCTCTGACATCACTGTGA
Organism: Oryzias celebensis; assembly: GCA_014656515.1. Taxonomy (NCBI): domain Eukaryota; kingdom Metazoa; phylum Chordata; class Actinopteri; order Beloniformes; family Adrianichthyidae; genus Oryzias; species Oryzias celebensis. The sequence goes on along the minus strand of BNCR01000011.1, from coordinate 21,092,455 downwards.
GCTGGAAGGTCTTATATAGACAGGTGTGTGACTTTCCTAATCAAGTCCAATCAGTAGAATCAAACACAGCTGGACTCAAATGAAGGTGTAGAACCATCTCAAGGATCATCAGAAGAAATGGACAGAACCGGAGTTAAATATATGAGTGTCGCAGCAAAGGGTCTGAATACTTGGGACCATGTGATATTTCAGTTTTTCTTTTTTAATAAATCTTCAATTCAATTCAGTTCTGTGGTTTTTTTGTCAATATGGCCCGCTGTGTACATTAATGAGGAAAAAATGAACTTAAATGATTTCAGCAAATGGCTGCAATATAACAAATAGTGAAAAATGTAAGGGGGTCTGAATACTTTCCATACCCACTATATACAAGAAACCTTCTTTTAATACTCGTTCACATACCAAATGTATACAAAAACATACACATCCTGGGAATGACCACATTGGGTTTGACATTTTCAATAAGTGACGCAGCAATGACTTATAAATGAGCCTGTTACCATAATCCATTCAGATAAAGTAGCGTGTATAGAAGTATAGATATACAAACATACACTCATGACATGTTATGTATATAAAATGTAGATGTACAGTCCCGTACTAATATTATATTTATTGAAAGCTACTAATCTGTATTCTATCATCATCAAGATTATTTCTAAGTGTAATTCCATATCTTGTTTTATGAAACCTCTTTTCAGTTTTTTGTGCTTTGATTTGATTACAACCACCTGTTCTGTCATGTTGCCTTGACTGTAAATGGATGTAAACTGTAAATCAATAGCAATATTTAGTTATTGAATCAAGCTGTTTTGGATTCCTTCATCAACTATAAACTGATTTGTCTGATGTTGTGAATATACATTCTCACTGCTTTTTAGTTCTGTGATTGCAAAGAGGGTTTTATCTCTGAAGAACAGATCTAGTGTGCAACACGTGTTGCTTTTCTCTGTCTTGAATATTGTTTCTCTGTTTAGGTGCTGAACTGAACTGTTTTCAATCTTTTCCAGACAATCTTGGCCCACCAGAGTGGATGTTCACCAGGACGTGAGTGATGGGTTAGGGGGTCCTGCCATATCACATCCTGGGGCGCCCCAGTCTCCCGCTCGCAGTGCTGAGAGCCTTCACAAAGGTCCCAGACCCAAAACAGCTCTACTAGACCTGGTTCAGCGGCAGGAGAGCCACAATCTAGCTTCAGGCCAACCTCCCCCTGCTCGACACAACCAGGACCGGGGTTTCAAGATTCTGGCAAAGCCCCACTCCAACCCCTTCGACTGGGCTCTCTGGGTTCAGTGGGCCCCGTTAAACCACGAAGTCCCAGCCTTTTTAGTGTTGAAGAGGATGAGGAGGAGGAAGGACAAGACAAATGTTTGCCCCCATGTACATTCCCTTCCCAAGTGGTGCTTCGCTGCAAATCGTCCTACGGATCTTCTCCCAGCAATTGCATGACGTCTCGTATGAGTGCTCCTGTTCTCAACCAGATCCACGAGGAGGATAAAGAGGAACAGGAGGAGGAGGAGAGCAGGGAGCAGTATGCACTTGTCCCCCCAAAGCCCAGCCTTAGTCTCAATCTAAACTGTCGGATTCCATCTCCTTTGACCCTGATCTCATCCCCTGAAACTGTTGGCGGCTCAGCTCGGGTGGCTGCTTTCTCGCCCAGCTCAGAGACCAGCGATGATGAAACAGAAGGTCACTTGAAACTAGACTCTTTAAGTGTGGAGGTACATGAGGGGGAGGAAAGACAACAGGCAAAGGGAGAGAGGGGGGCAGGACAGGGCAGCCCCTCCAACTGTGCCAGTCCAGGATCAGGGTCGGGCCAAGGCAGGAGCACCACCAAAGCCGCCAGTGGGCTGGTGGAGAGTCTGAAGCTGATGAGCCTGTGCTTGAGCTCTCAATTCCAAAACCTTACAGGCAGTGGCATTGGAGGAGGGAGTGGTGGTGGCAGCAGTGGGGTTGTGGGGGACCCCCAAGACCGACACATGTGGAGGATGTGCATGGGGGGCTCCACTGGCAGCTTAGATAAGGTCTCCCTCCTGGGGGGTCCCTCACCCCGGGGTAACCTTACCCACCAGCCTCTTCTTGGAGATGCACTGGCGGACCCTCTGCTGGAGGGCCCCTGCTCAGGGAGCTTGCGGCTCCGAGAGCTGGATCTGGCCAGAGAGAACCACAGGAACGTGAAGAACCGCGGCATGCAGATACCTCCCAACGACAAGAGCCTCTCTGTAAACATTCACCGAAGCCCCAAGGAGAGCCTGCTTTGCACCCCCACCCCACATAGCTGCTGCCAGGTCATATAGAGACTCACCTTTCTGCACCATCTCACAAATATTTATTTTTTTCTTTGAAAACGTCAAACCCCGAACACCCAAAATGCACATCAAAGAAATGTTTGTGAAGCCCTTTCAGCAGGAAAGAGCTCCTGGTTTATTCTTAAGGAAACATTAAAATGGTAACTGATGCCACAGCTGCTCACATTACGCATTTGGACAACACGAGGTGCAGAAAACACACCTCCACCCTGAGATAGGAGGAAGAATTTTGTTACATATCTTTTTTGTGTTTGACTTTATTGCATTTCTTCTTAATTTATCTTTGAGACAATCATTATTTTTATTCCGTTTGTAAATTTTAGGTTGAGACTGTTTGTAATCCAGTGTGGACGAAAACAGGGTGAAGCAGAAAGGTTGCACACATTGTTTGTTTGTAGTCTGTTTTGTTTTGTACTTGAAGTGTGCAGGAAGACAATGCACTCACACGTCTGCAGAGGCTGTATATATGTGAATACATTAGCGTAGCTAATCTCTTGTATTTACAGTAAAGTTGTGTTGCAGTAGAGACTTGAATGCTAGATCCCTCTTCACCGTTATTCTTCATCTCCACTGGATTTGGTAAAAAAAAAGATCTTCACACAATGAAACAGTTAACCATGCAATGGCAGCTTTTCCAATTCAACTTGACCCCTCTACTAAAAAAATAAAAACTAAGCAAAACCAGTGTTCAACATGTAGGTTTCCAGGATCACAGTAGCCACTGTTGTAGCAAATTCCAAGAAGACAACCGAGGGGTTTTTGATGGAACGTGACACCGCCCTTCAAGTGTTGGTCTGTGTACCTGGATGTGCTACCTGCCCATAGTGGAATATTTACCAGTGCATGTGTTTTTCCTGTAGCAACTTTATTCTTGAACCACTGAGGTAGAACCCCCCCCATTGTATCTACCTGAGTAACAGGTGAAGTCAGTCATTTTACTGTAATCTCACAGCAATACCAGCGACTGCATAATGTACAACAATGGATGTGCCATAAAATCTGTATGGAGCATATTGTACTGTATGTATATGATAAAGTTCTATTATAATAAAACCATGTGAAGGACATTGGTGTTGCTTGATCTTAACGTTGTAGGAACTTTTTTTTCTTTGTTTTTTTTTTTTTTTTAAGTTTCTGTGTTCCTTTTTTTTTTTGGTTTGGTTTAGATCTTGCACTAAAGATTGTGTCAGATGGTAAACAGTGGAGACCTCTGCTTCATCAGCTCTGGTTTGACTCAGATTCAGCTTGATGGTTAAAATATAACTCACTGGTAAAATGCTAAAGTTCAGCTCCATGGTCGTCTGTGGAAGGTTCTCACATCTGAATAACTTTTGACCTTCTGCACCAAGTTATCTCCAAACCACCTGGAAAAATCCTGATCTTCTGAGATGCACCTAGCCTCAGGTAAAATGGCAGATGTAATGGCGGACGGATCTGTCATGCCGGATAGACATCCACTAAGTACCAGAAGTGGAAGTTGGTCGTGTTCCAAACGAAAATGGTTCTTTGACAAGCGACCTCAACGAGAGATGACAGAGGGCACAAACGTAAGTTAAAGAGTGATTTAATCATTCTCTCAACAGTAATTTTGTTGCTGATATTCTATGAAGATGATAATTTAAATGACTAGATTCCTCATAAATTTCTCTCTGTCTTTATCCCGCTAAGTTCTTCTATCTGAATGATTCAAAAGTTTGTCTTAGCTTAGCTAAAGAATATGTCCGTTTTCACCACAGGAACTTCTCAACTTTTAATATTTAATTTCCTAAAGCTTTATACATATTTTATACATATACATCTATTTTTGCGAAAAGGATTTAAGTCCCGGAGAAACTGAGTTCCTCCAAATTTAGAGTCAGTAAGTAGTAACCTGAGTGTGACAACTCCAACCGTGTCCTGACGGGAATCCGGTTAGCTAGGTTCAAGTCCTGGGGATCTGATATCACCAAAGAAAACTTTCAGAATGGAAGGGGAGTTTGATCATGAAACGATAACGGACGGGGTCCTGGGGACACCGGTACCATCACGGTTCAGTTAAGAGGGCTGAAACAAGTGGCTAAAAGCACGAGTGAAGACAAAGAAGTGAAAGATAAATGTGAATGGTTGGAACAGCTGGGTCCGTGGTTTTGGGAAAAGGCAGTACAGTGTAAAAAGGAAAAACTAAGACAGAGAAAAGGCAGCAAACATGTTTACTGAGGGGCTGCTGAAGAAAGAGAAAACAACAGGAAAAAGAAGAAACGCACTGGATGCTGGTTAGTCAGCTGGTGGCAGGGTGTAAGGAAGGCAGTAAGCAGAGACATGAAAGGTGAGGCAGGGAAAGCACAGATAGCTCAGACTAACAAAAGTAAGATAAAGTAAAGTAAAGGGAATTTATCCAACTTTAAGATTAACAGGGGGGCAGTTATAGGTGCTGAACATGGAAAAGGAGCCGGTGGACGATGAGGCGTCCTCTGGGTAGGGCTGGGCGATAAAACGATGGCTATTGATTTCGCAGTAGTACTTTTTCTCTATAGTAAAATGAGCCTATCACGATGGACTTTTATTTTGAAGAGTCCAATACAACACTTGCCTTCACTTGCCAGTAAAAGTTATAGGGTTGGTCACCGCACGGACAGTAAATGTTTGTGTAACCTTAGTCATGTTTAGTAGCTCTTCTTCTGGTGAATTTCTTTTGTCCTCCACCGTCTGCACATGAGATAAACAAAAAAACGTGATGCGAGACACAACACCCACTTCACCTGTGCAGCGTTTAGTTTGGCCGTGAGCTCCTCTACCAGGAACCGTCATTGTGAGCGTGTTCATTACAGCTCCATAGTTCCTGCGACAGGAACCGGGACGGGATCTGGAAACCCCGCTGCCCAGAAAGGGATACAGCAGGTTAAGAAAATGAATGGAAGTTCAGGAGAGCTATGGATCCATCCACCATATTGGATGTTTTTTCCCCGCCGTCACTGAAAACGTCACGTGCCTGAAGTTGAGCCCCTGATTGGTCGAGGAGACGCAGCCACCTCCCCAGAGTTCAGATTTTTTTTAAAACTCTGGCCAGCCGGGGCAGCTGCTCAATTCGCATCCAAACCATTGACTTTACATTGAAACTGGCCACCTCTGCTGCACGAATCACGTTCAGTGTGAGTTCACCTTTAGGAGTGGAGGATGCAGGAGACAGTGTTAGATGAAGGAAGCTGATTGGTTGTGGCGACCCCTGAAGGGAAAAGCTGAAAGGAAAAGAAGTCTTTGGGATTTTGGTCAGCTGTCTTCTGTTTCCAAATCTCTGTTGTGGAGTCTAGAATGGCGAATTAGCTTTAGTTGACTGAAGGTTTGATCCTGACTCCTTCACCGTTTGCCATCATGATCTGAAGGACTGGTCTCAGGGTTAACTAGCAGTTATGCCGCAGGCTAAGACGGCTGGGTTTCTTGAATGCTGGGACAGTCACTTGAACCTTTCCTAAGGAGGTTGAACTCAACAGACTGCCGATTGTTGAGGGAGTTTGCACCTGCAGACCCAAGCAACCTGCCTTAACTCCTTCACACCTTCACAACCTTCACACCCACCACAGTCCAGTGTCATGTTGGTGGGTGGAGTCAAACGGCACAGATGAAGCCTGTGAGGTCAACCGATGGTTCACCTCAAGTGTCTGCTAAGCCTCTCATGAAAGGATTCCCTTTATTTTGATTCATTTTCTGCATTTCACTCTTTATTTTTGCTAGACTTAAGTACCTAGAAGCTGTGTGACTGTTTTTTCTGTACATGCCTGGCTGAGTTCTGCCTGCACCACAAACTAAGAGTATTCAGTATTTTTCTCATCCAGTTTTTTTACTGCTTTCTCTCCTTTTGTGCTGTTGATGAAGTCGCTTTGTTAATCTGTTTTCCTCTCCAGATGCTGTTTTTGTGTCGTTGATCTCTCCTGTTTTCATTTTCTGAAGCCGCCTCCGCAGCATCTCAGGAAGCGTGACTCCAAATGGACTTTAACCAGCAGCCATTCCTGTTTGTGCTTTTCCTGCCACCAGTCTGCCTTGATTGCTGCCTCTGGAAGACCTTGATTTCTCATTGTGACATGAAAGAACTCCGAGATTTTCTGCAAAAAATACAAATAAACCATGCAGCAGCTGAAGCCAGTGTACACAGACCACTGCAGCTTTTCAGTGTTAGATAGGAAAAAGCCTCATCAGATGCTCAAACAACATCTGTGGACATGTTTGTGCTGACTGCAGAATCTCACTGGGACCTTTTCTGGCAGTCCCAGTCGCAGGACCATTGATGTTCAGCTTTAATCTAGGCTCCAGCTTTGGTCCTTGACTAAAACCTCAATCGTTGACTGTAGATGAAAACTGGACTGAGTGAGTCCTCCCCTCTGGTGTTTCAAACAGAAAGTACCTTCTGGCTCCAAGAAGCCATAATCCCACAGACTTCTTTGTAAAAATATACAGCTATTACTCAGTCCTTCTATTGGCCAGAATAACTATTATTGCTCTGATACATTTTTTTACCTGTTCTTGATAATAAGTTTTTTTTTCAGGATATGTGATTTCAATAGAAATGATGACTCAGACCTACTTGGCTCAATTACGCTGACTGGCCTTGTTTGGCTCCAAGATGATGGCATCCAAATTGCGAAAACATGGCAACAGAATTGGCTTCATTTGGATGGAGCTGGAAGTAAACCCTTTTCTATGGGTGATGTCACACCTGCTCAGTCCAGTTCTCAAATACCGTCTGTGGTTTGGACACAGATTAGAAGTTTGAATTTGAACAAAAACTATCAGAGATTATTTTTACGTTTAGGGGTTTGGTTTGACTTGAATTTATTGAACTTTGTGAATTCCTGTTTGTGATAATACATAACCAGCCCGCTTACATTAGTTGTATAACTTGTTACGTTAGTAACATGCTACATAACGGCACAAAGCTGCTGTACACTGCAACAGAATCAGCAGATTTACACTGAATGCGTACTCACTTTACTACTGTAAAATGTTGTGTATCATCACAAGGCGGCTTTTCTTCTTCAGAATCAGATGTAAGTACATGTATCCCTGGAGCCTTCAGCTTTAAGGCTCCAACTTTGTGGAACTAACAGTTATTTCAGTTCAGCCGACAGACTTGAATGACATTGCAGTTGTCATCAATAACCTCCTAACCTGTCTGTCTTTTGTCCTTATTAGAGATATTCTGTTTTTTCTGTGTTTGTCACTTTCCAGGTTCTGTACATTGCCAGGTTCTGTTTGGTACGAGAACTTTTCTTACACAGTTGGACCTGAACAAATAAACTACTACTGCTACACTTTCACAGCAGAGGGTCCTGCTGAAAGAGTTGACTCCTGCTGATGTCATGGCAGCAGCTCTGCTCTGACACCCTGGCAAACGGGCCCAAATATGGCTCAGGAGTTGAAATCCCAGGCCTTTTAAGAGCTATGATGCTCGGATGGCGGATCTGTCAGCTGGATGAATGAGATTACAGACTTGAGGCCCTGAGTATTTCTCAAAGCACAGTTCCTGACTTAACTGTGAGGCAAGTTAACGAACCTCCAGTAGCTTCTCCAGAAAAGAATGATGGGGATTCCGTTGGACTTTCCTTCATGGATATGAACTCCATTTTTCTTTGCAGCAGTGTTCTCTTCAGAGAGAGCTAAAGTTGCTTTTGTCTTTTCATTGCTGGCAGGCCGAGCTGCTCAGTGGGCCTGGAGTTTATCCGTCTGTTCTAACCACAGAAAGCCTCACTGAAATGATCTGGACTGAACTGGATCATAACTTTCTTTTTTTGGTTTGGTGTTTTCTTTTCTTTTTTTTTTTTTCAGATGTGAACTGCTGCAACCAGATCAAGCATGTTTGCTTCTTGGTGAAGTCTAATAGGCTTTAAAATTCAATAGGAAACTGATAAGATGTGGATCATTTTTGATCAGATTTTTTAATGAATGTCTGTCTAAGCTGGGACAGAACTGTATGCACGGTGGTGTTAGGCTTATGGTTAGGCTGTGGTTTTTAGGGAAACAGTGACAGCCGTACAGACAGATGCTGATCAGGAGCTTCTGTACGGTGACAGCATGTGCCACCCAACACTCGTGACCTCCTCTCTGTGACACACTAATGCTTTCACATGGCGGTCTGTCATCCTCACATCAGTACGTCTGCGGCTCTCATGCAGCCAGAACAGTCACGGTCTGTGAGCGCATGTGTGTGCGCCTGTGGGTCATGCCGGTTTACGCGGCGGCCTGGGAGCTCATCTGCTCTGATCTGATTTCCCTCCAGATGGCTGATGTGGAACAAAAGTCCAGATGTTGGAGAGATCACAACTCTAAACCGAGGGAGGGATGAGCATCCAGATCATTCAGGGAAAAGCCAACAACAGGGATGCTTTCAGAACAAGCCGGAGAGGTTTTTAGTATCTTGGCTGCAAGACAACGGTCATATGCACTTGAACGCCTTTGATTTCATCTACGAGAAAACAAACAGTAAACAATACTTAACAGAGCATTAAACACTGGTAATTTGTAAAATAATTAGTCAAAATAATCAAACAATGGAGCCTAGCAGTTTATACATCAGGGTTCACAAATTCAGTCCACCTTTGGGCCACTGAAGGCCGAGTCTGGCTGAGGCTGTTTAAAGTGATGAAAGTACGCAGCTGCAGAGGAAACTGTCCAGAACAATGACTTTTTAACACTGAAAATGATGAAAACCTACTGAAGAAGTGAAAGAAAAGCCCGAACCACACAGAGACACAGAGAAGCAGACAGACAGAAGCAGACAGACAGAGAGAGGATAACTAGATACAAAACAGAACAAGTAACTGGAGACATGTCATATCTCATATCTTGCAGCACTCCAGAATGCAATTCACCCTTTTTTATTTTCTTTTTCACCTTTCTTTTGTCTGCCTCTGTTTAGTGGACAAACACATTGCTTCCTCCTCTGCCTTTCACCTGCGCGTTCACAGTGTGAGAAAGATCATCTTTGAGTTCATAAATGCTGCAGACGATTGCGCCACTCAGAAGTTCATCTGAGTTATCAGTCGCACTCAAAACCAGCCAAAGACACGGCTGATCGCTGTGAAGTACAAACAAGCATTTATTCTCCACAGTTGACCCACCCCCTGCAGGAGCGCGGTGGGCTGCAGACACAGAGCGCTCAGGAAGCATTTGGAGAATAAACAGTTTCATAACCGTAACCTTTCCTCCCAGCTCGTGCGGTAAGAGAAAAACGTTCAGCACTGGCTGCACGTAGTGAGAAAATTATGTGAGAATAGACACTTTCTAGTTAGGAACTTAATAATGTGGTTTGAGATGGGGGGTGTCAGGTTCATTGATTCACTCATTGATTCAAAACGTTGCACATGTTTTAAAAAAAAAGCGTCTTTAAAGTAATCATTTCATTGTTTATATCTAGTGTTAATCTTTATGGAAGTATATTGCATTCAATAAAAAAGGGGGACTTCTTCTTTTTGAATGCAATATACTTCCATAAAAAAATGTCAAAAATCTAGGGCTGGTCGATCTTGACTTTTTCACATCACCATTTTGTGTTTTTTTTCATATCAGGCGATGACGATGTTTATCACAATATAAACCTAATCACTATATCTGTCAAATATGAACGCTCTGTGACTCATTAGAGAAATGTGTCATCATCAGCAGGTTGTTTAGATTTAAATCTTTATTTCCTATCATACTTTAAACATAACAGATGCACTAAAGGAACAGGATGTAACGGTTTTACCCCAGAAAACTAAAAAAGTCATAAATCTTACAAACTAAACTGAAAATTAAAGCAAAAGCTTTCAAGTTTCAAAAGTTATCAATAAAACAGAGCACTAAACTGTTTGATCAGTTCCATTTAAAAACAAAGCATTCATTCTACATTCCAGGTGGATCGTCTGTGCTCCTGTCTTTGGCTCTTCCCGCTCCTGTCTTTGGCTCTTCCCGCTCCTGTCTTTAACTCTTCCCACTCCTGTCTTTGGCTCTTCCCGCTCCTGTCTTTGGCTCTTCCTTCCTCTGGCTCTTCCCGCTCCTGTCTTTGACTCTTCCCGCTCCTGTCTTTGACTCTTCCCACTCCTGTCTTTGACTCTTCCCGCTCCTGTCTTTGGCTCTTCCCACTCCTGTCTTTGACTCTTCCCGCTCCTGTCTTTGGCTCTTCCCACTCCTGTCTTTGACTCTTCCCGCTCCTGTCTTTGACTCTTCCCGCTCCTGTCTTTGGCTCTTCCCGCTCCTGTCTTTGGCTCTTCCCACTCCTGTCTTTGGCTCTTCCTGCTCCTGTCTTTGGCTCTTCCCACTCCTGTCTTTGGCTCTTCCTGCTCCTGTCTTTGGCTCTTCCCGCTCCTGTCTTTGGCCGTGACCTTGCCTCTGGCTCTTCCCGCTCCTGTCTTTGACTCTTCCCGCTCCTGTCTTTGGCCGTGACCTTGCCTCTGGCTCTTCCCGCTCCTGTCTTTGACTCTTCCCGCTCCTGTCTTTGGCTCTTCCCGCTCCTGTCTTTGGCCGTGACCTTGCCTCTGGCTCTTCCCGCTCCTGTCTTTGACTCTTCCCGCTCCTGTCTTTGGCTCTTCCCGCTCCTGTCTCTGGCTCTTCCCGCTCCTGTCTTTGGCCGTGACCTTGCCTCTGGCTCTTCCCGCTCCTGTCTTTGACTCTTCCCGCTCCTGTCTTTGGCTCTTCCCGCTCCTGTCTCTGGCTCTTCCCGCTCCTGTCTTTGGCCGTGACCTTGCCTCTGGCTCTTCCCGCTCCTGTCTTTGACTCTTCCCACTCCTGTCTTTGGCTCTTCCCGCTCCTGTCTCTGGCTCTTCCCGCTCCTGTCTTTGGCTCTTCCCGCTCCTGTCTTTGCCGTGACCTTGCCTCTGGCTCTTCCCGCTCCTGTCTTTGACTCTTCCCGCTCCTGTCTTTGGCCGTGACCTCGCCTTTGGCTCTTCCAGCAACCCCAGCTGTTTCCACAACTCCAGCTGGATGAAGCCCATCTACTACACTATTAAACATGTTGTTGTTTATTTAAATATTTAGCTGTTATCTCAACTTGTAGCTGTTTATCTAGATGTGTTTGTTTATTAGAGATATACTTGTTATTCAACCATGTAGTTGTAGAATTAATTAAGCTCATACTTCTTAGTTCATTACTTCTTACTTCATAGTTCTAGCACATCACCTGTCAGTCAGGTATGAGCGTCGCGACCATAAAACGCCCTGAACAATTGAGCAAAGACATGACGATTCACCATGGCAACTGGACCAAACACCAATAGGGCTTCATTCTTCACGCTGACAGAAATTGTGCTCCTACAAGCAAATGCCGACTACCAGCACATTTCCTGCAAAAAGATCAACACAGCTGCAGCCGCAAAAGAGAGAGAGAGTCGGCGTGGGAGAAAAAAGCTGCCAGAGTTAATGCTACGTTTACATGTTCATCATTTCAATTCAGTACGAGTACTAAATAATGTCAGTAATGTCACCATTTTGTTACTTGTTAAGTAAGGAATGGCTTTTGATCTGTCAATAATTTAAAGAGTCATCTCAGTATTTGCATGAATTACCGATTTTTGTTCAAATGAAAAGCACATTTTAATGTCTACTCTTCCTCTAAATGTCAGTGGTTGATCTATAAGATTCATAAAGTCATGATCCACACAAACCATAAAGTTTTTGTATTCACAGTTGCCAGTGATGGAGTTGTATAAAATGAGTCTCATAAAAAAATGAGAAGACCACTAAGGACCGCGAAAAAGAAAAAGAAATCTTGAGATTTTGATTCTCAAACACAAATTAGAGGAGAGTGTAAATTTACAGGTGGACTGAAATATTGAAGGAATCCGGAAATCAAAGTGTTGCTTTAAATATTTAGAAATAAATGTTCATTTGCATTCAGTCAGTTTCCTGCTCTTATTGGTGGTCATCTTCTGCCAGAATGCACTGCGACGTGTCCTGTCTCTGACCGTCATTCCATAGTAGTCTGCTGGTTGGACGGGGTCTTCCTCTGGAGGAAGAACAACACATGCCACAAGAATGTCACCGGCCCGCTCAGATGTTACTCTGAGGTGACGTAGACACTGGAAATGGGCTTTCAACAGGCCTGTGGTCATTTCCACCCGGGCTCTTGTCCAGTGGTGAGCCTGATTAAAGGGGGCCTGCTTCAGGTTCTGGGTGAGGGGTCATCAGTGTGGGTTGGCACGGGTAACCCCTATCCCCGAGGAGAAAGCCCTCTACCTCGCCTGTGAGAAAGTTCCCATCAATTTAGGGCTTCATAGAAGTGCTCTTGTAAGTGTGTAGGGCATAGATATACTTCCCACACTGCAGTCTGTTACTGAGGGTTCTGTTCGTGAGTCATGAACAGAACCAGGCCACTTCATCTCCAATCGACTCGTGGCCTCAAATCCTCTCCCGACATAAAGGACATTCCCTCCGGATGAATCCAGCCTCTTCGTGTGCGGGATCCTCTAGAAATGGACATGCCATTTTGGTTTCAGCTTGGTGGAAACGTGAAGTCTCTAATGTGAATGTTCCCAAAAGTTAAATGAGGAAGTCCTAGTTGAACATCCTTCACTTTAAAAGGGGCGGAGAATGCAGGAAACTCTGATTTTCCTGAAGGCAACCTGCTCCAAACCAGGTTAGGTTCACAGAGTGAGTTTTCATAACGATGAACTCTGAGTTCAGCTTAATCCGCTTTGTGAACGGGTTTGGTTTACCCACTTTCACTGGTTTAGGTTTCCTCTATTACTGAAACCAGAAACGCAGAGTTTTCCTTAACTCGGAGTAAACAAAACCTGCTTCTTGAAACAGAAAAAGAGCTAACAAACATGACAAGGTTTACACAAACCTTTACTCTTCATGTGGTCACTAACCCTCTAACTTTTATTCACTAAAGAGGAGAAAAGGCTCGTGACAGGCGAGTATCAATTTCAGACCCTTCAAAACAAGTCTATCGCGATATCGACAGTTATCATTTATCGCCCAGCCCTTGAAAAACACTATGACTGAGACATGATAAAATGTGGAAGAAGTGAGGCGTTGTGAATACTGATTCACAGTTAGTGCAATTTCTCTAATACTAAACCCCTTTCACAGTGGATTTAACCTTTTAGTATCATTTTTGCTCAGTTTTCTGACATGTTCATCATCATAAATTACAAAAGCTAATTATCCCAAAAGAGATGAACCAAATCTACAAAGCAATTATTGATTCAAATCATTCGCATTTTTCTTCAATGCCAAAAAGCCGCGTTACAGTGATAAAGAGCTGCATGAAGCTCTGGAGCATCCGATCTCAGACCCCTGCTTTTCACATTAGTTTTCATGCTTTTATTCTGAATTCATCACCGACACTTCCTTGTGTTGCCACAAAGTGAGAGCCTCGTGATCTAAAAACAAAAATGAGAACACCTTGCATCCTCTCAGGGTTTGAGCATCTTCCCAGTCTGAAACCGCTGCTCCACAGCAGACCTTTACCTTCACAAATCTGTCTCTTCGAAGGAAAACCTCCACAATCTGTGGTTGGTTCCTGCCATTCTGCAGACTCACCAAACTGCAGCTCCTCAAACAGGAGGCCTATTTTTAGTCCGTCTCTGACCCGATTCTGTCAGCACAGCTGTGACTTGGTAGGAAGCAGAAAGCTCTCAGAGCATCCCTGTCCAGGTCTTCGGAGTGGGTCACTCCATATGCATGTGACTGAGACCTTTTGGTTGGGGTGGGGGGTGTGGAGTCAAATTGCCTGTTCGTGTGCTGCCACCTGCTGTTAGATGCAAGCAGCTTTTCTGTGGAAAAGCAACAGCACTTTGCCCCCATTACTTCCCCCACATTTCAGTGTGGGGTGATCAGAGGAATGCTGCGGCGGCGCCAAGATCACAGCAGCAGTTCGTCTAAAACAAACTGACTAAAACATTCCTAGAAATAGAATCACACCACACAGAGCTGACAAATCCTTTTTATTTACAAAATCTTTCACATGAACCGAAAGAGAAAAAAATAAAACATGGACCCAAGCTTCAGGGAGTGTGGAAAGACGAGCCCAGCGTTCCCCGCAGATGGGTGCTCGTAAAGTGCACGTTCAGGAGGTGTACTGTTGCAGTTGTATGTCAAGTTTGGTTCTCTCAGCTTTGTTTTTCCTCCGTCCTGGCGAGCATCTGAAGGACAGCTTGGTTGAAGTCTTCTGGCTGGTCGGCAAACACATAGTGACCGGCTCCTCTGATCACCTAGCCAGCAAAAACGGAGCCGTGAAGCTGGAGATCACATTCATTTTTCTCCCAAAACAAACCAAAAAACTCCCTACCATGACCTCGACCTCTGGCCGGGATTCCCTAAGTGCACATCCCGACTTGCTGTCGATGCTGGACCGAGAGCCGTAAATGACAGAGATGGGAATGTGGGCCTGGACCTGGTGGATCCGCTCCAGCATGGGCCTCTTCGCCCAGCCGTAGGGGATGGTCATGTTCTTGAAGGCCGTCTCTCCGCTGAAGCAGAAACAACGGTGAAACACAGAGAAACGGGGATACCTTTCTGACCTTTGAAATGACCTTTAAATGTTCCCCACCTGGGAGTCTGGGCGTTCAGATGGTAGATGTAGTCAGAGACCGTGTTGTCGTCCAACACTGACGAGTACTTCTGCTTGAAGTCTGACCTGATGGTCTGTACCAACATGGGACCTGGTGGGTTTTTTAAGAGATTTTATTGAAAAACAGCTTTTCATTTCTAGAATAGCTCATCATAAGTAAAAAATAAATAAAAACCATCGACTGGATTGGGTTAATCTTTGAGGATTTTACTCAGAAATCAAAGATTAACATAATCCAGTTGATAGTTTTCTACCTACAACCTAGATGAATGTCCATCCACACAAACATGATTATCTAACAAAAAGAGGATTTCAGTTTTAAATTCTTACAGCTAAAATGTGACCTGAACATTCAATTTCAAGGTTAAGGATTTGCAATCTTAAGACTAAAAACACCAGAAGATGTTCCAGATTTGTTCCTGACCCAGAGGACCAGCCAGCCTGAGACCAGCCAGAGGGTTGAAGGGACTCATGATGGCGCCCATCGCTCTGATCCACACAGGGATGGAGTAATGGTTGGGATTTTCTGGGCGTGCTGGGAATCCCCACGGCTCCACCAGCAGCAAATGTTTCACCCTGGAAACAGTTGAGAAACTGAACTGTTTTGTACTCTTTTGAACATGTTCTTGTAGCATTTTCTCGTAATGGAAGACACATATAAAGAACATTAAGAGAAAATTGTGTTCCTGACAAATTCTTTATTCATATTGTTGTGAATCAGGAGCAGAGAAAAAAAAGCCATTTGAAAAGGATCAAATTAATGACGGAAAATCCACTGAGCTCCACTGAGAAGGTCACAAGCTCTCTGCACCGCTTCATTCTGATGCCTCCTGCAGACAAACAGATCCATGAACGTCTTTGTTTTCATCGTCTGAGCTGGAATCTGGTTTAGAACTGGACGGCTGCATAGCTCTGATACTGCTCGCCATTTTTGTTGCCCTGTAGTGTTTGGTTGGGGGTGTGAGGGGCTGTAAGCTAGCAGGAGAGAGTGTAAGCGGGTTGGTCCTGTCCACAACTCAGAGATGAATATTTATGAACTCCTGCTTTGCTGCAGAAACTAAGACCTAGAAAACTACAGGTTTGTTCTGCATTATCATAATTAAAACGCTTTTCTATCTGATCAAAAAATGATTGTTGTGAGACTTTAAATAGGGGGAGCTACAAGAAACAAACAGTCTCAGTCCTCGTCACAGCTGTCTTCATGTTTTCTTTTGGAGCTTTAATGTTCTTCAATGTAAATGTGTTCATAAAGGGGGAACAGTTTCATTTGAGGCTGTAGAGCACTTTACGACATCAACATCAGTGCGTTTACAAACCTCCCCTGCTTGTCAGAGTTTCTGTGCATGGAGGAGAAGCCAGCTTTACTTCTGAACAGTAATTTGAGGAACAGCCAGCAGGGTTTGGTTTTATTAGTCGGAGAGAAAGCTGATAACAGTCAAAACAGATGAAGCTTAAATTGCACTTTTTTGAGTATTTCTTTAGTCAAATCGTTGTGAAGCAGGAGCAGAGGAAAGAGATGACCGGAGTGGGACTTTAAACAATCTAACGCAGTCCCCCTCTGCACAGCATGGACCTCACCTTGCTAACATACCTGTTGGGATACTTGAGTGTGTAAGCTGCAGCCAGGTATCCTCCCAGGTTGTGTCCCAGCAGCATCATCTCCTCCAGGCCCACCTTCTCCCTCCACTCCTCCAATGACGTCACAAACTGACCCTCAGCTTCTCCAGGATCTGTGCTGAACTGGGGGCGGCTGCTCCGGCCAAAGCCCAGCAGGTCCAGGGCGTAGACAGGTCCGCGGCTGGAGAAAGCATCCAGGTTTTGGGCCCAAAGGGCCAGCCCGCCGCCGAAGCCATGAAGCAGGACCAAGGGAGTCCTGGACTGAGCAGCGGGCCGGTTCAGGTGCGGCAGCAGGTGGGTGGAGAAAGCGATGGTCCACAGGTTATTCCCATTGGAGATCCGGACGTGCTGTCTGGAATATGGCCGCTGCACAGCTGGAGAACAGGAGAGTACTCATTTCACAGCTCTTTTTCTAATATAAGTCACTCTATCACTCACTTTTGAGCATCTTCTCTTCTGCATTTCTCAGCTGAGATGGGGACGTTGGACACCACGTGGGAAGCCAGCTGGATATCCAGGAGCTGTGCGCACAGACAGACCTTTGACCCCGCTGTTTATCAGAAAAGCCCCGCAAAATCACAGCAAGTCCAGACATTATCTCATGTGTAGCCTGGAACTTTAAACAAACTGCGGTTTGTGTGGAAACTCAGAGGGTTTCAGAGCCTCTGTTCCATTGGGCTCGCTGGCGTACAGTCCATGATGTAAACACACAGCGAAAAGTTACTGTTTGGAACAAAAACACGTTTCCTTCACAACATTAAAGCTCTACAAATGGACTGCGCTGTTTCACATTAACCTTCAACACTCCACGAACAACCTGAGCTCAAAACAGAGCGATATATTAGTTTGTAATCGATTTGTCCGGAAAAAAAGTTGTTGCTGAAGTTAAGCTTGAAACCGTTAGCTAACCTAGCTCAAAGTAAACCGAGCAGCGGAGAAATCCACGTTGATCCCGGAAGAAAGTGACTTTTCCGACGCAAGCGAGCCGTGCCAGACTAACCTCCGATCCCCCGCGGGCTGAACGTCCTCCGACATCCTCCGCATGATGTTTGTTCTACTGCGCTCCACTGGAAAACAGTACACTTTCCTTGGAAGCGTTCAAGAACATTCTGTGAATTTTATCAGCAACTGAAACGTGTGATCCGGACATATTACTCTGGAGAGCAACGAATTTAATAAAGCATAAAACAAAATGTGATTATTGGTTAAGGTATTTTTTTAGCTCTTTCTTTTAAAAATTAAACAATTAGACGAAACCAACATTTGTCCGAGTGTGCTTGAACGCAGCACAGCAGGAAAGCCGATTGACGGTGATTTTTCTCCCATGAAACATGTTTTTCAATTAAATATGTGCACATAGTTTCAGAAAAGGTTGTTAGAGAAAGCAACACATACATATATGTCAAAATTAATTGTTTTTACAATTGAAGGGATAAAGGTAAAGACAAAGGAGATAAAGGCAACAGTGTTGGGTTAGTTACTTCTTAAGTGTTTGATTACTTTACTGTGGACTGGATCGAAATTGTATTTAATGACTTTACTCATTACCTATTTGAAAAACTAACTCAGTACTCCTTACTTTACTTTCCTCTTGCGTACAAATTCTCAAGGGAAGGACAAAAACATACACAAAGACCCAACCTACCCTTCACTCACCCCCACCCCCCAGCCCCATACGTTAACACATGCAACCCATGACCTCACACATAAAGAACACAGAGAAAAAGAAAACTCCTGAATAAAACTGGAGGCTTAAAATAAAGTGAAGGCTTAAAACAAACTGAAGGCTTGGCTCTGCTGCTCTGCTGAGGAAACAGTATTGGGGAACCTGTCGTACCAGGAGCAGCTCGGCCACAGGAACATCGCCACAGTGCCCACCCATACCGGGACAACAACGGTGTTCCCTCCACAGCCATGACGCTGCAATGTAAAACTCCAGTGGCCCCAGCAGGGGCAACAACCATGGCAACGACCCCAGACCAAGCCAGCAAACCCTGGCACAAAAGATCCCCACCGGAAACACTGGGGCTAAAACCATGGTAAGAGGCTAAAATAAAATACTTCTAATGTATTTAAAAACATTACATTGAAAGTAAGAATAAATGTACTAAACAAAATCAAATACATAGAATAAAAATATAAAAGCTAATAGAATAAATAAGCAGACTGAAATCAACTGAAAAGTGAACTTAAAAAAGGTGGGTCTTGAGCTTATTCTTAATTATCTACGGTTTCTGAGGCTCTCCGGCAATGGATAGCAGATCCTGTCCGTGGGAGGTATAATGAGAGTATACAACTACAACTCGTAGACGTCCCAGTTGTTTCTGTTTCTTTATTGCATACAGAGTATTAATGAGTACAGCATTATGTATATTCCTAACATCAGCCCTCTCCTTTTTTTCTCATTGGTTACATTCAAATCTTACACTTTTGAATATTTTGTAAGAAGGGGTGTATGGGACTGACTTGTTTTTTCTTTCGTCTTTGTAGTAAGTCTTTACACAGGTCCATGATTTAAAGGATAGCAGCTGCGTATTCATCAGGGATTTTTGGCATCCCCTGGAATTGGCTCAAATTTCTGAGTTGATTTTTGTTTGCATAATTGCAATTTGAGAAATCAGATGTTAAGTGAATTGGGGCTCCTCCAGGTAAGGCCTGCTGAAGAGCCTTTATTATCTGGTGAATGGGATTTTAAGCCATTTTAAACTGTCATCACCTGGCGGTACATTGGGCAGACAGTGAGGTGAGCTGGCATGTCACTTTTCTTTCCCTTTTGACCACAGTTTGGGCATGTGGCCTTCTTTAACCTGATATGCATCCTGTAGATCACCAATGCAAAGATTACAAAACATCACAAACAGTAATATACTTCTTCAGTGAAAGAATTAAAGGCTTCCTCTGCAACCCTCGTTGAGGTAAATTTTCATACACCATTGACATTCACCAGCAGCATGACCAACACCAGTGCCTGAACATTGTTAATGTATTTTTTTTGTGACTATATGAACCTCAGGAGAGAAAAACGGTCTGAGAGGCCTGTTGCATCATTATGAATCATCAGCAGTCTTAGGCCTGTTCAAATGTACCACCTTTTTGTCTGATATCAGAATCAGAAGCCTTTGTTATAGCAGTACAAGTACAACCAAGTACAGTACAACAAAATTGCTAATGATGGTACGATATGATGGTAACTGGTGCAGGTATCATGCAGTCATTAGGGCTGTGATCCCGTCTGCCATTGAACCCTCTGAACTGCTGTTCTGTGTTCTGGCGATGAGTAATCCAGCGGGTTACATTAGCATCTGAAGTAAACCAGCAGTCCCTCATTGCGTTATCTCTGCCAGTCTCCCACATGTTGCAATCCCAGTCCCAGCGCTCCTCACAGTGGTAGCGATATTTGCGTTGCGAGAACGATTGTTCAGTCTGTGTGGCTACATCCATTGACTGGCATTTCATCTTACTGTGATCTTGTGAGAGGACTTAAGCAGGTAGGAGAGGAGGACGAGTTGGAGAAGGAGGTCTAGCTTGAAGAGATTTGTCAAGCTTTTGAGGCTTAATTCATGACACAAGACTTTGCAGTCCTACAACAAACTGAATAAAATAAGTGAATGTCTCTATAATAAAAGCAGACACACACGACTCGCAGACGTCTCCGATTTTTGTAACATTCTTTATTGCCTGCATAGCATATATGGGTACAGCATGATGCTTACTCATAGCATCAGCCCTCCTTTTTTAATCTTCGGTTACATTCAATTCTTAATGTACATTCACACCGAACACAATTTACGTGGCCAATTGACATGTTCTGCCCCTCCTTTGCCCCACAGAGAATTGCTTGCCAAAATGCCAAAAATTTGTTCCCTAAGCTTGCTGCCTTGGCCGCGTGTGGGAGGAGCTAGCAGCTAATGTTTGTAGCCTGATTGCTACATGGAGCCAGCAGCTAATGTTTGTAGCCTGATTGTTACATGGATCTAACAGCTAATGTTTGTAGCCTGATTGCAACATGGAGCCAGCAGATAATGTTTGTAGCCTGATTGCAACATGGAGCCAGCAGATAATGTTTGTAGCCTGATTGCTACATGGATCTAACAGCTAATGTTTGTAGCCTGATTGCAACATGGAGCCAGCAGATAATGTTTGTAGCCTGATTGTTACATGGATCTAACAGCTAATGTTTGTAGCCTGATTGCAACATGGAGCCAGCAGATAATGTTTGTAGCCTGTTTACTACATGGAGCTGCGTCTGTTGGTCTCATTTACAATGCATGGGAGACACAGATGATGTTTCGAGATCAGGCTTATTTATTTGAAGAGCTCTGCAAAAACATCAGTGATCACGTCTCCATGTTGACGTCAACATGAGAGGGCAAAAATAAAAACAAGAATAAAATGTACTGACCTTTTTTTTTATTGTTGTCTCAGTGATATAAGAAAACATAAAGTTTAGGAGGCCTGAGCAGACTGCTTTTTCATTCTGTCTGGCCGAGAGCTCCTCGCCCAGGTGTCGTCATAGTGAGACTATCCACTACAGCTCCATAGGTTCTGCAACAGACTGTTGTGTAGCACTCATTTCACATTAAAATAGTTTTGTTTTTTTGGGGGGGCTAAATATGAGTTAAGCTAATATTTCAGCAACATGCTAACCTTTTTAGCTAATGTGGCATTTATTAAGGTTTTTAGGCTAATTCTACGTTAAGCTAATATTGTAGCAGCATGATAACTTTTATTTCTTGCTTATTTGGCAAAAACTTTCGTTTTTGAGTTACACTAATATTTCAGCAACATGTTAACTTTTTTATAGCTAATTTGGCATATACTGCTGTTTTTTGGACTAATTCAGAGTTAAACTTATATTTTAGCAAAAGTGCTAACCTATTTTTTGCTATTTTGGCATATGCTGAGGTTTTTTGGGGGCTAATTCTAAATTAAACTAATATTTTGACAATATGCTAACTTTTTACTATTTTTGCATCAATTTAGATTTTTTTGGTAATAGTAGTCAGACAAGTGTTTTAACAACTTGCCAGCTTATTTTTGGCTTTATTTACCATCTAGTTAGGTTTTTTTGGGCTAATTCTGAGTTAAGATAATATTTGAGCAACATGTTAGCTTTAATGGCTAATTCGGTATATAATCAGAGGTTTTTGGGCTAAATCCAAGTAAGCTAATATTTTAGCAATGTGCAGTTTTTTTTCTTTAATTTGGCGTATACTGAAGTTGTTTGGGCTAATGCTGATATAAGCTAATATTTTAGCAACAAGCTAATGGTTTTGGCTAGTTTGGCATCTACTGATTTTTAAAAATTATTTATATTCAAGCAAATATTTTAGCCACGCTGTTTAGTATTGAATGCTTTTGTATATATTTGCACTCTTACTCTTCCCATGATACATTGCTCTATCTGTACTCGTCGATGTTTAATGGCATCCGCCACGCAGGGAGAAAGACCACAGCTGCGCAATAGACACTTACCTTAACACAGAGAGACTGGCGACCAGTCCAGGGGTGTCCCCTGCCTTCGCCCATGAGTAACCGGGTTAGGCTCCGGCAGCCCCGTGACCCCGAAAGGGATTAAGCCGTTCAGAAAAGGAATGACTGAATGACTGAATGAATGATTTAGCATCTACTGAGGATTTTTGGGCTAATTTGAAATTAAGCTAATAATTTAGAGGCATGTTAATTTTTGTTTTGTAATTTGTTAATTAGCTGTATTATTCTTTAGTATTCTTTACGTTAGCATTTCTGCAATCGTGGGATCAAAACGTTCAGCATGTTGAAGACAATCTTGCCTGTTCTTTTGGCATTCCTAAAACGTATACGTTTTGAAGTATTATGCAGTGCATGCAATCTTCAGTCCCTTAGGAAGGAATAAGAAAATTTCAAATCCTTCGAAAATTTTGTGCATTTTTTTCAGCCAAACTTATGAAAATGCCTCTAGATTCAGAAACTCTAACTCTTAAACCTGTGGGGCAATCACTTTTGCCCCTATTCTCACACAAAACTCTCAGTTCGTCTATTTCTGGTCATTTAAAACTTGCCGGCTGCTTCTCACACCAAATCATGTTTTTAACTTGTGATTGTAAAATTAACCTTGAACCTACAGCTAGTGTTGGGGGCAAAGTATTACAAAGTAATAAATTACTGTAATTTAATTACTTTTGTCTGTAACGGAGGAACGCAACAACTTACAGTTTAAATATTGTAATAAAATATCATTGCTGGACAATAGAAATAATAATTAATTCATTACTTAGGCTTCACAGACTGACATTTTCTCTCGGTTAAATGAAACAGAACAAAGTCGTTTGTGAATCTATTTGTCTGCAAGTGAATGTATCAGAATGGAGCGGAGCAGGGAGCTTGTTGCCTCGCTAAACGTATTTCTACGTCACAAATACAATCAGGCGGTGTTGAGGTGAGTATTTACAGAAACAAATCAGAGGGAGAAAGATTACTTCTTTGAATTGAGAGATTTTGACTATAAGCAGAAAAGGTGATTGCAAATAAATATGTGGTGTAAAAATAAATAAAGATAGCAGTCAACAGAAATAATTAGCCCAAGCTCTCCTCTCCTCCTCCATCCTGAGTGCCGGTGAGAGGTCCTTACCTTGCCTTTCACCAGGTGTCACCAATTACCAAATCAAAATAGCTGAAACATGCAAAACGACAAAGAAATGTTGGAAGTAACTTTATTTTGCCTTCCACAGGTGGAATTTTTTCTTCTGCTCCTTCTTCATAACCATGTAAATATGAAATATAAATGCAGTTGTGAGCTGAATTTTCTGTACAATTGTCCTCCATCAACAGAAAGACGCCACAAGAACATGTTAAAACACCATTTTCATCAGTGTGGGTCTACAAACAAATGAAAGTAATTAGAAAAAACAAATAAAAAAACAATAATTTTAAAACTGTTACAATGTTATATATTCAGTGTTTCTGTTACTTCAGGGGAGGATTTTCTGGATTAACATAAGCCTTTATCCTGGAGTGTTTCGGTGCTGAAGCTGGTCGTGCTTCCGAAGGAAAGTAACTTTTGCGATTCTATTTATTTCCCTTACCTTTATACTTGGTAGGATTCTCATTAAATCATACCAGGAGGTTGATCTCGCAGATTTATGACTGGCTCTCTGTGAAAAATCTCAGGTGTCTCCTCCCAGAAATGCTTGTGTTGCTGACCTGGCATTTAAAAGTCATTTGCAGCTTTTAGAGACCTCAGTAAGCGGAAGACACTCGACCAATTTGTCAGGATGTAACAGGGTTAGGATGCATTTACAAACAGGATTTATCACATTTGGTGTGTAGATCCATTTCAGAATCTTCCCCTCTAAGCAATAACCGATGTTGATGCTGTATTGCACGCTAAAGCTATGGGCTCTGAAGTTCACGTTCTTGACACTCATCGTGAAAGTGCAATCTGTTGAGTCCCAGGTCCTTGACTGATCAGGACTCGGTGGTAAAACCTTTAGGTTTAAAGATTATTTAGTGTTTTTTGAAGTTGATTTTTAATCAGATTATTTTCTACATCTCATTTTTATCTCTAAACACACCAATTCTTTGTTCATGACCTTGTTTCTGATCCCAAAACATCAACATTTGTACCTTATTTTTCCAAACTAAAAAAATCATGCCTGCTGAGCTCCACAAGGTGGGGTAGTGGTGCTCCACAGAGCACACAGGTTCCTGCTCCTTTGTGCTTCACTCCTCAAATGCACTTTTCCACTCATATCAGACACTTCTGCAGGCTCTCAGACCCTCAGAGTTGGCCAAGTGGATTCTGAGTGGTTGATTTCCTTTGCTGCCAGCATCATCATTCTCACTGTGTCACTGTCCACTCACTTTGCTGACTATTTATATTTCTTTGGGCAGCAAAGTTTTTTTCCAACGGTTGAGAGCTTTCTTCTTGTTCCCACTGCTAAATGTTCTACCTGTGAGCTCGAAATTTGACATATTATGGGGGTAAAGAACCTGTGGTGAGGAGACAAAGAGTTTGTTCAGTCTCATTGGGCCTTAGACTATAGAGAGCAATTTTCCCAAACAAGCAAAGCCGCTAAAATCTGCTGTAAATTACCCGATTGTCTGTGTAATCTGGTTTATTGTGCCTGGAGTGTGTTCTTCAGTGTCTTCTGGGGTAGTGTACATCCTTTGTGCTGCACATGTTCTCCATTCCATTCGTCTCTCCTGCTGAAGGAAATAAAAAAGATGTTGACTAACGCTCACCATCATTGCTTTCAAATTTGAGTTTTTGCACTGGGACTAAAATCACATAATTAAAAGGAGGATTTTAAAGCAGTTTTAGAAATACTATTTAAGCTGGAATGGAACGCTGTGGAAAGCTCACAGCTGCTCTAAAGAGCAGCTACAAGAAATATGAAAAGAAATAATTTTTCACACTGGAACTGTTTTTTTCACTAAAGATTAATTTATGAGGTACATTTTTATATGTAGGAAATATAATCCATTCCAGATCAACCTTTTTTGTGTTTAGATTTAATTACTATGAAGAAAATATTTTTTTATCAGTTCATTTTAAAAGCCGTCTGTGCTAGTTAGGTTTCACTTTGACAGGCTCTATAATGTTGACTCCTCAGGAAGTCCATGAAAACCACGAATCTGGACATAAAGCGCAATTGAGTGAAATCATATTTCATTTTCTCTATATTTGCTTCTGCTCTGTTCAGATTCTTTTTGAAACATGGTTGAATATTGTGATTTTTAAGAAAGTCTTGGGGGGGGGTTCCTGTGGTGTCCAGGTTCCTGATTTTCCTGATAAAATTATCTTCATGCAAACAAGCGGATTAAGCAAAAACATGAAGCCATAAAATAATACAACTTGAAGGTGCAAAAACGTTTGATATGACAGCTAATTTCTTTCTTAATAAATTCTTAAAAAGAGGTGTTAAAAAAGAGTGACCTTCTGTTAGCAGGTTAATACTTTGGAAATGAAAACATAACCTTTGAATTAGGACGAAAGAAATTACATATTTGAGAGAAAACCTTAAAATATGAGTTAAAGATGCAGATGTTTAAAAAATAGAAAATGATAAATTTATTTAGGACTAACAAAATGCTGTCATTTGTAATTGATTTCTCTTGTAACTTTTATGATCTTAAAGCCTGTAAAGAAAGCAGGTCTGCAACACTTTTCAGGTTTGAGGTAATAAATGCAGGAAACCAGTTTGTGAACCTGAATGACTAACTGATGAGACAGGAAGATCTGGCAACAACAAAGAGCAAAACAAAAGTTTCAATTTCAGTTCCAAATCAGTTTAAAAAAAACATTTCACATAAATGTTTACATACTGAAACAAAGGCACGGATACATGTGGATCCAAATACAACTCGTTTAATGTTCGGGGACAGGAGCAAGACATGGCAATAGTCAAAATCCAGGCAAGGTTCAAAAACACAGAGGCAGGACGCAGAGTGAATAAACAGGCAAAGATCATACACAAAGGCAAAAGAGCAGAGAATACAAAGACAGTGGCACAAGGAGAGAAACAAGACCACGCACTGACTGACTGACTGAACATGGCTCAAATAGGCAGTAAGCTAACAACACAATGACGAACAGCTGGGTGGACATGGACCAGATTCAGTGCAAGGAGAAGGATGGGTGCCTGAGAGAAACATTGTTGCAGGGATCGGAACGCGGCGTAAGCAGCAGGGGTCCACTGTAGGCGTTTGGGATCTCCTTTCAGCAGAGAAGTCAGAGGTGCGGCCACAGCACTGAAACCTCTGTAAAAGTTGGCAAATCCCAAGAACCGTTGGAGTTCCTTGACAGACGTGGGCTGCGGCGACTGAAGCACTGCATCCACCTTTCCTTGGTCCATGGCCACCCCCTGTGCACTGATGACTTAACCCAGAAAAGATACAGAAGTAGTATGGAATTCACATTTTCCATGTTTGACATACAGGTGGTTTCTAATGAGACGTTGCAGGACCTGACGGACATGTGAGACATGCTCCCAAAATGTGTTCGAATAGATCAAAATGTTATCAATTTACACAATGACAAAGTTCTGGAGCATGTCTTGTTAACAAAAGCTTGAAACACTGATGGGGCATTACATAAACCAAATGGCATGGCAAGGTACTCGTAGAGGCCTGTGGTGGTGGAAAAGGTGGTTTTCCACTCATCACCTTCTCTGATGCAGACAAGGTTGTAAGCACTTATGAGAATTAGCTTAGTGAAAAACCAGGCCTGACGTATGTGTTCTAATACAGGAGGAACCAATGGCAGAGGGTAACGGTATTCGACTGTAACCTCATTTAAACCACTGTAATCAATGCAGGGGCGAAGACCACCGTCCTTCTTCTTTAAAAAGAAGAACCCTGCTGAGGCTGGAGATGTGGAGGGTCTAATGAAGCCCTTCTCCAACTCTTCTTGGATGTATTTTTGCACGGCCTCGGCCTCAGGCTGTGACAGAGGAAACACCTGGCCCTGTGGAAGTACTGCTTCTTGAGTAAGCTCGATAGCACAGTCATACGGTCTGTAGGGTGGAAGATGTGTGGCATGTTGTTTATTAAATGCTTCCTACAGGTCGTGGTACTGAGAGCGCAGAGAGTACGAGAGTTCGTAAGACGCATCCATGTTGAGCTGTGTGGATGCGAGCTGGTTACGTGGTGGAAGATGCTTCGACAAACCCAGGGGAAGACCACTTTTCAGGCAGTGCTGGCAACAGAAAGCACAACTGAAGGAGAGTTCTTAGGTAGACCAGCATATGGTGGGATCATGCCTCTCGAGCCAGGGGAGTCCCACGATGACAGCGTGATGTGACGACTCGATAGCAAAGAGACGAATGGTTTCCTGATGGTTCTGTTGGCTGCAGAGTTGAATGTCCTCAGTCAGATGTTTTATCCGTCCCGGACCCAATGGTCGACCATCTACTGCGGAAACTGCCACTCGTGAGGGACAGGGTGGCAGAGGACTGTGATTAGCATTAGCAAACTCCAAATCAATTACATTTCCTGCTGCCCCTGAATCTATCATGGCTTTGGTTGTGATATGCTGCCCCTGAATAGTTAACGTTACAGGAATCTCAGAAGTTAGAGAGTCTTCACTCACCATCCTGCCCGACCGCCGGGGGGGGACGGCCGGGACAGGCAGCACGTAGATGACCTGGCAGACCGCAGTAGAAGCAGAGATTGTGGCGTAACCGGCGTTCTCTTTCGTCGGGGGTGAGACAAGTGGACCCTAGTTGCAGTGCTTCCGGAGCAGCACCTTGGTGGGGACTTGACGACGGGAGATCAGAACTGGAGTTCCTGGGTTTTCTAACCATGAGTAGATTGTCCAACCTTATAGTCATGGCGATAAGCTGATCCAGTTCCAGGTTTTTGTTGCGGCAGGCAATCTCCTGCTGCAGTTCCTGGGAGAGACCCCGCCTATATATTGTTTTGAGTCCACACGGAGACCACTTAGTCTGGCCGGCCAAGGTCCAGAACTTGAGGGAATAAGCAGAAGCACTGCCCTTTCCCTGTCTGATGTCCAGCAGTTGCTCACCCGGTTCTTTCCCATCCGTGGGATGCATGAGGGTTTACCGTCAAACTTATCTGGTAAAGAAAGACATGCACCAGAAATGGCCATGTTGGATGTGAAGAGGTCTCCGGATGCATCAGGCGTCGGGGGACGGGGCAGCGGGGAGGGTGAAGCACTACCCAGTGGGTAAGTCTGCAAACCGGCTTCGGTAGCAGCCGATAGGTGATGCAGTTGTCACCCGTGCTCCAACAACATGGCGGCGAGCCCGGCAGGATTGGAAGGCAATGGAACGCCAGTTGGTGGATCCAGGTGAGGCGTAGTCTTATGTAACAAAGGCACGGAAATATGTGGATCCAAATGCAACTGGTTTAATGTTCAAAATCCAGGGAAGGTTAAAAAACACTGGGGCAGGACGAAGAGTGATTAAGCAGGCAAAGGTAATACACAAAGGCAAAAGGAGCAGAGAATACAAAGACAGTGGCACAAGGAGAGAAATGAGACTACGCACTGACTGATAGACTAAGCATGGCTGAAATAGGAAGTGAGCTAACAACACAATGACGAACAGCTGGATGGACATGGACCAGATGCAGTGCCTGCTGGGAAATGAAGTGAGGAAAGTGGATGGAAGTTAATATTCAGGAGAGGACTCCCTCTGGTGGCTGGAGGGAGCGGTAGCTGGTTGAGCCCTGTCACAGACATTTCAATCAAAATCTAAACTGAAGTAATTATGGTGATATGTCCTGAAGGCAGTGGCCCTCACTGTCAACTTTTTTTTAACACATTTTCAGTCAGTTCTTACTGGTTTGACATAGTTCATTTTGTCTTTTGTTCATACAAATTGTGTAGGGGTTATGGACCCAGGACATTAATTGTTGTTGTGTTTGGCACTTCCTGTTTTATTTTGTTGTATTTCCTGTGCTCACCATTGCTTTCGAGGTCATTTGACACTTCCCTCCTTGTGTGTTCCCTCCCTCCTGGCACACCTGTATGTGGTTAATCAATCCTCTCTCCCTGTTATATACCCTCGTCTCCCTTGCACGGGTTGTCGGGTGGTTCTGTTTGTTTGCTCTGGTTTAATGTTCCTCTCTCGAGTCATTAAATCTATTTCTTCTTCATTCCGAGTTCCGTCTGCATTTGTGTCCGCCAACAACCCTGACATTACCACCCGACCAGTATAATGGACGCAGCAGACGCGGAGACGTTACGGGCATTACTCCGCCAACAGGAGGAGCAGATGTCGTGCTTACGACAAGGATTACTCGAGATGTCGAGCCGTCACGAACGGCAATTCGCCGCACTGGGAGAACGTTTTGAACAACTGACGGAGCGTTTTCAACATCCGCCGGCTTTTCCCGCGGCACGCCCATCGCCTCCCACACCGATCCAGGGGACCTGGGAGAGTGTTCCGGTCGCTCCAACCGCGCAATTAGCCCGGCCAGAACGTTTTTCGGGAGATTCTGGGGACTGTCGGGCTTTTATTACCCAGTGTGAGCTCCACTTCCAATATCAAGCGCCTCACTATCCTTCGGACCAGGCCAAGGTGGCCTTCATCATATCCCACCTCACCGGGAGAGCAGGCGCATGGGCAACGGCTGAATGGCAGCGTGGAGCACCGACCTGCGCGTCTCTCGCAGCTTTTCTGGAGGCGTTTCAGCAGGTGTTCCAGCACACCAAACCGGGCCGAGAGGCAGCTCGAGCCCTTATGCAACTTCGGCAACGGGGCAGAAGGGCAGCTGACTATGCCATCGAGTTCCGGACCTTGGCCTCCACTAGTGGTTGGGACACCACTGCGCTCATGGACGCTTTCGTGGAGGGACTTTCCGAGGAGTTAAAGGACAGACTAATCGTTCTCGAGTTACCTTCCTCCTTGGAACCCCTCATCGCCCTGGTCATCAGAATTGACAATAGCCTGCAGGACCACAAGCAGGAGCATGGCAGGGTGGCACCCCGCCCCCGACGCAGTCCTGTTGAGCACAGGATCATGGACTCACCTGACTTTGCTGCTTTTTCCGCAGAACCCCCGTCTTTAGTCTCAGAGGAACCCATGCAGCTCGGCCGGGGCAGACTGACAGTTTCCGAGCGACGGCGGCGGATGGCAGCCGGTGAGTGCCTTTACTGTGGCGGCCGGGGTCATTTCTGCAGGGATTGCCCCAACTCATCAATAAGAGTGGGCGCGCTTAAGAGCCGTGGTCCGGCTCCCACTATCCCGAGACCTGCTTCCTGTGTTTTGGATGTTCGGGTTATGTTCCAGAAAGGGGGAGTCTCTGTCAGAGCATTGGTGGATTCAGGAGCAGAGCAGAACCTCATGGACGCCGAGCTAGCCAAACAGGTCGGTCTGAAGTCTGAGTTTTTGCCCCATCCTTTACGAGTGGTCTCCCTCAACGGCCAAGAATTAGCCACCGTCTCACGAGTCACTGAGCCGGTTCATCTGATTGTGTCAGACAATCACCACGAGCACACCCGTTTTTTCCTTTTTTCCTCCCCACAAAACCCTCTGGTATTAGGTTGCCCTTGGCTAATGGCTCACAACCCAGTCATCGACTGGCCCTCCAGCCGTGTCTCCGGCTGGAGTGAGAAATGTCACACCACATGTTTGCGTTCAGCTCGGCCTCCTGGGGGAGATCCCGCCGTCCCAGTAGGGCGGCCGCCCTCACCTGACCCATTCAGGGTTCCGTCTGAATGTCATGACCTGACTGTGTTTTCCGAGTCACGAGCCCTGTTGTGTTCAGGGGTTTCCCACGATAGGTTGCCAGATCGTCGCCGCACGCCAGCACCATCCTACCTACCTGGTCAGTTCGTCATGTTGTCCACCTCGCACCTCAGACTCCGGACAGAGTCAAAGAAGCGGTTCCCCAAGTTCATCGGTCCTTTCGAGATCATCAAGGTCGTCAATCCGGTGGCAGTCAGGCTGCGCTTGCCCAGGTCCTTGCGCATCCACCCGGTTTTCCACATCTCTCAGCTAAAGCCACATGTCACGAGTCCCCTGCAGCGGCCGTCCTCTCCGCCACCCCCTCCCCGCATCATTGATGGCCAACCGGCCTACACTGTCCGTCGCCTTCTGGACGTTCGGCGACGGGGTCGTGGCCTCCAGTATCTGGTGGACTGGCAGGGGTACGGGCCTGAGGAGAGGTCCTGGGAGCCTGCTTCACGCATTCTGGACCCTGAACTCATCAGGGACTTCGATCGGCGGCATCGGAACAGACTTCCCCCTGCGCCAGGAGGCGCACCTTGAGGGGGGGGTACTGTAGGGGTTATGGACCCAGGACATTAATTGTTGTTGTGTTTGGCACTTCCTGTTTTATTTTGTTGTATTTCCTGTGCTCACCATTGCTTTCGAGGTCATTTGACACTTCCCTCCTTGTGTGTTCCCTCCCTCCTGGCACACCTGTATGTGGTTAATCAATCCTCTCTCCCTGTTATATACCCTCGTCTCCCTTGCACGGGTTGTCGGGTGGTTCTGTTTGTTTGCTCTGGTTTAATGTTCCTCTCTCGAGTCATTAAATCTATTTCTTCTTCATTCCGAGTTCCGTCTGCATTTGTGTCCGCACGTCAACCCTGACAAATTGACACGTTGAATCTTAAGGATAGAAGAGTTTTTCCATTATGTCACATTTAGCCATGTCATAAGCTGTTTGTTTAAAGCTTCCTGCAGATCCAAATATTGAGGGGCAGAGACTCGTGGTTAGTGACAGAAATGGACATGGTGATCTCGGTCAAGTCTCTCTGGTGATATCGGAGGACATTGGAAGCGACGCTCTGTTGTCCATTTATCTGAAGACACAGAAGTTGGCAGGAGGCAGTCTTAAACGTGAGTTCTTTTGACAACCAGATGATAGTGGGGTCATGGGTCTCGAGCTCGAGCGAGGAAAGACCCAAGATTATGGCACATTGAGGAGAGTCTATAGCAAAGAGATGAGTGGTTCCTTGGTGGCTCGTTAGGATGTCGAGTTGGATGGCCGAAGTGAGGAACTTGAGCCTGCCTGAACCCAGGGTACAACCATCTAGGGCAAAAACTGCTACTTTGCAGGGAAGCAAAGGAATCCTATTATCATGGGCAAAAGCCAAATGAATGAAATTACCCGCTTCTCATTGTCATCTATTCTCAAAATGACTGATACTTCAAAAGTAAGGAAGTTTTCACTCAACAGGCCACTGACCTGTGGATGGTCGGAGCAAGATGCCAGGTCAAACAGTCATAGAGGAAGGTTCAAGGGTCATGGCTGGATTTACAGGTTCTAAGGATGTTGTGCTGTCGAATAGTCAAGGCGATTAGTTGATCCAAATTCTAATTGCAGAAGAGGATTTCTCGCTGGAGCTCCAAGAAAAGGCGGAAAACAGTTTTTAAATTACATGGGGTCCAAATCGTTTGGGCTGCCAGAGTCCAAAATCTCAAATACTCTGCTACTGTCTCTTTACCTAGTTTAATGTCCATAAGTTGATCCTCAGGATCCTTGCTGTCGATGGTGTGATGTAACACATTGCAGAACAGCAGAGTAAAAGCCTCATATGAACAGAAAGGCAGGGAACCACCAGACTCAGCCGCTGCTGACCACTCCAATGCATCTCCAGACAGGTAGGAGCATAAGAAGAGGACCTCAGCTTCCTCAGTGGGATACAGATGCCCCTGTGACAAGGGAGTAACTGGCACTGCATAAGGAAGCCGTTGCAATGTTAGGATATCCCAGTGAATTTGTCTGGTAGCGAGAGACGGTCACAGGATTGATGATGTGGTGGGATTCCCAAACCCTGGTGATATAGCTGGAAGCGGAGGGGACCAAGACGGCACAGCAGATGCTGCTTCACGATGGCATCTGTAGCATGGGTCAAACATGAAGTTGACGGCCATGATCCAGCAGCCTCGAATCTTGCCGGATTTGAAGGAGTGGGCATGCCTGTTGCTGGATCAGAGATTGGTGAAGTCTTCTGTGCCGAAGAGGCAGAGGCGTTTGGATCAGCCTGCAGCTGGTTTACTAGAGAGATCAGACAGACATGGGCAAGACTGGACAAAGTCAAAAACCAGGCAGAAGTCAAAATACATGGAGAAAGGCAGGACGGGGTCAAGACAGGCAAGGGTTGGAGAGAAAGCAGTAGAAACAGACTGTATGTGACAACAAAACAAGAATAAATACTGTTTGAAGAGATTGCAAGATGAGGAACAGCTGCTTGGACCTGGGAGCAGAGGGCAAAGGCTGATTAGAGATGTAGTGAGGAAGATGCTGAGGATGTCAATATTCAGGGGTGGCCCCCTCTGGTGGTTGGAGGAGCAGATTGAAGTTTTGGGCCTGACAATTACATTGATCAGTTTTTCCAGTGAAGGAGGTTCCACTTTTAGCCATTTCCTAGTTATTGCATTTTTACTAGAAACCAGAAGATTTGACAGAAGCCTCTAGTCTGACTTTTTCCAGCTCTGTACATCAACCTCTCCCAGGTATATGCATCAAAAGGAACATGGAGTTTTTTTATTTGTATCTATTACATGTTGTGTATCATAAATCATTCTGCTCAGCGTCATAGTGGATAAAGAGGAAGACTCATTTTCTGCTCTCCATCATCTCCTGGAGCTTGTGGCTTTTTTTGTGGCTTCTCCCAGTGCAGTATGGGTAATAAGAGTGACCAGGCTGTAAGTGGAAGATGGAGCAGGGGATGGAGGAGAGGTGGAGGGTCTGTCTGGTTGCTAGGAGACAGATATGATTTATAATGGCCAGGCTGGATGTCTCACTTTCTCTATGAGTTTCTTCCTCCCTTTTACTTTCCCTCCAATTCTCTCCATCCTAAACAACCCCCCCCCCCCCCCCCCCAACATCTCCACAGGCCTGTTTAGAAGCCATATCCGATTGATCTGAGAACTTAATGCTGCTGTTGGTGGGGCAATTATTTATATGGGTGTTCCTCTATTCTTCTCTTTGCTCGGGTTGCAACTTCTCCCCATTGTTTGACAATAGGAGCAAACTCTGCATCCTCGTCTCCAGCACACACAGACATGGTGCTGCATGTGTTTGCACCAGTGCATTTTTGTTTGCGATCATACATGATCCTATAAGGGATAAAAATTAGATATTATCTACCTTGGATGTGGAGGTCCTCTGGGACAGCTTGAAAGGAGGCCGAGAAAAGAGATAAAAGGAAGTGGAGGTCCAAGATAAAAGAGTGTCATGAAAGATATGAGTTTAGTTAGAATTATTATCAATCCATTTTCTAAATCCGTTTTGTCCCTTTTTGGGTCATGGGGCTGCCAGACCCTAACGCAGCCACTCGTGGGTACACACTGGACAGGTCGTCAGTCGGTCGCAAGGCCACAATCACACACCCATACACACTCGCATTTATATCTAGAGACGGTTTAGAGCAGGGTGTCAAACTCATTTTGGTACCTGTTCGATCTCAAGTGGGCCGGACCAGCATCATAATAGCAAAATAACCTATGGTCAACTTTTTTGTCTCATTTTTTGTCTCGTTTGGAAACAATGCCTTAACCAACGTGGTAGCCTAATCATTTTTTGTTACTGGATTTCAAATAAAATGCATTTCAGATCTGTATTTTAGAGCTGGGCGAGATGGCCAAAATATATCTAAGATTTTTTCACAACAAATTTGATTTTCCATTTTAATCGACTTTTTTCACCCTCCTTTTACTTTCTGTTAAAAAATTACAAAAGATAGAATATATTTAACAAAACCTATTTATTTTAACATCTCCTTTGAAAATCTGCTCAAACACAAAGTTTAACTAAATCCAAGCTGTAAAAAATGTTTGTAGATCAATGCAGCAGATGTTTTGTGAGCTACCACTAGCTCAGAACATAAAAAAAATTTTCAATGGTCGAAATTTTGACAAAATCATCAACTGAATTAGTAAGATTGTAAAAACAGAACTCTATTCCCAACCGAGCTGCCAAACGTCTCTTAAAGAGAAACAGGACATCATCGGACCCGGTCCCCTGGATCCGTTTTTACCGGGACATCCAACCAGCCAGCTTAGCTTCAGTTGAAAGGAAGTTCAACAGTGTGTGCACTCTCTTTTTCCGAGTCTCGTATTTAGGACTGTAAATAAAGCAAACCGTTCCCCCAACCCCTCAAACAACACCTGGAAAAAATAAAAAAGACTCATCAGACTTTGACATTCAGCAAACAGGTGGACCACCGACTCAAGAGACGTGACAGCATAATGAAAACATAAGGTAACTGTTTTTAGTGACAGATTTTAATTCAGGCTTTGCTCTCTGCTTTTGGTATTTTCACACAGTTATGAAGTGTTTATTTTTTTTATCACAAATGAGTTGTTTCTTCTCTTTAGCACAGATAAAAAGTGCAACTATGACCCCTATTAGTCTGAACCATTTACATATAGAGAATTAAAATTATGTTCATGTTTTAAGATGAAAAAGCATACAAGTACATATAAATAGTATGAACACATTTTTAATGTCACTTAATGATAAACTAAAATTAAAACATGCTGAGAAAACAAGGGGGAGCGGATTGACAGAAAATGCTCTTTTCCCTATTCTGTCTCCAGTTGATTCATTTTTATATGAAATCATAACAAAAAAAATAGCTTAAAAGCAATATGATGTTTTGGATTCTTATGTTATTCTCAGTAAAGATAGCGCTCTCATGAGGGGGCTTTTTCAGTTCAACACATGCTGTGTCATGTTAAAAACGTTTCATTTAAAGTGAATTCATGTCTGTTGTATTTAGAAAATACAGTTTTTATGAATTAAGTGTTTTGTATTTGGCTGCCATGTCTGAAAGTCCGCTCAGTAAAAATATTCTCTGACTTTAAACCAGTCTGTGGTCACAAACTGGTGACAAGCAGCACAGCTGTTTGTATGTTTGACACCCCTGATTTAAAGTAACCAATTAACCTATGAAGCATGTTTGGTTTTTTTCGGAACAGTGGGAGGAAGCCGGAGTCCCCGGAGAAAATCCATGCATGCTTGGGGGGGTGGATGCAAACTCCACACAAAAAAGAACCTCCATTGGTGATGCTATTTTGGGTCACCCAGCCTTCTTGCTTTGAGGAAAGAGCGCTAGCCACTGTGCCACCATGCAGCCGTTTTGATCAGATAGTGACAGTCCAGTGTGAACACAATGTGTGTTCAAGAACATGCTAAAAGCATGTTCTCAAACGTCCTCCACGTCCATCATTGTTTTTTTCTTTGCCTCAACCTTGGAGCGCCTTGTAGCTGTGTTGCTTGCTAGTTCTGTCTAAGGAGCTGCTCTTGTGAACTTGAACTTTAGAAGATCGTTGGCCATTACTGGTAATGCTGTTTTGGGTGAACAACGTTTTTGATTTGATTTGATATTTTTATTTCAAACAATCAAAGCAAGAAAAAGTACATAAACAGTTCAATTAGCAAAGAATTAAATCAATACAAAGACTTATCAAACATTGGATAATTGTAGATTACTTGAAAGGGAGTGGAAGGAAGCGAATTTATATAATCTCACCCCGCATTGGCCAAACCATTTTCTTTACAAATGTTTTCAGTTTCCGGTTCATAACTTCTGATCAGAGTTTCGTACATTAACAAGACTGATTCAGGTCATTAAGAAATCTTTAGATTCAATAAATCAGATGACAAGATCAAGGACGTAATGATCATGATACTGAACATAAAATTATTTCACAATTCATTTGAGTTCATGCAGATCAAGCATCTAAGTTTAAAATCAGTGCAGATTATTTTTCATTAGAAAAAGCAATAATATAAATTAAGGATCAAAATTTAAAATAAAAGCAGATATTTATGCAAAGGAAGTAATATTGTTATTAAAATAATGACTATGGATCAAGTTTCAAATATTAAAAATATGTGCAGATTATTTTTAATTAGAAAAATCAGTAGTTATAAGTCAAATTTTTGGAAACCAAGTGAAGTGATGATTAGAGTTCAATCATTTTAACAATCATCAGTAATTAATTCAGGAAGTTTATTGTTGTGATTATATGGTGATGCTGTGCAATAAAGAGGCCCATATTCTGTTTATTGATTGTAGATTGTATTCCTTCTTTTGCTGCCTGATCAACAGTCGTCCTTCTGGGTTTAAGAGAGTTTATAACGTTTTTTTTTCAGTGTTTTGTCTGCAGACATTGTTTGTCAGGGTTCTTGTCCCTCTGCAGCTGATATTGCAGCGAGCACATTGTCTGCAGAACTCTGCTGGAAATCACAGTTGAAGATTAGAGATAGTGGAAGATCCTGGGCGCCATGATTTTTGTGAAATTGTTCGGCTATTCTATTACTCCATTTGTTGGTTCAGATGTTTGTGATCAAGCACGTCCCAAAATCTCTCATGTTGTTGACGATAATTTCTTTAGATCGCTCTAGATGACCAAGTGGTTAAACGAAGATCCTGCTGTTCACTACCCACGTGTTTGGCCTTTTAACATCCTGGTATGTTTAGCAAATTTAGCGTTTTTTTTTTTGTTAAATGATCATCAATGAAGACATTTGATCTGTTTAGATATATTATTAGCTTCATAAAAGCTACTTTGTGCTTTTAATTCACAAACCTGATAAAAATTGTTGGTTTGCTTGCATCCTTTCCTTTGGGGAGCGGGCGGCAGGTCTTGATGGTATTTGGATCCAGGAAGATCTCTTTAGACCTCAGAAATGATTCAGTTTGACATTCCAGTTTCCTGGATCAGAAGCAGTATTGCCGGCATTGCTGTTAGCGATAGCTTTGGCAGGCCTTGCCTGGAGTTTGATCGTGACAACTACATTGTTCTGCCTTTTTCTTGTTCCATGTCATCCACTCTTTTACTATCTCGTTGCACATTGTGAGCACGCAGTCTTTTAAATTCCTCCAGAAGTTCTGTCAGAGGAATTCGCTTAGCCTGCATGTCCAGCAAAGGACGTAGCTTAGCAATGACCTCATCAATAGCCTGTTTGATGTCAAAGTAGCCATTCATCACTTGGTTCTTCTTCTGATAGTGAAGGAGTTACTGAAGTACTGTAAATGAATTCAATAAATTCTTTGTGAATGTAGGCTCAGATCTAACAGAACAAACACCATATGAGGATTGTAATGAGAGAGCTGAGGTGTTTGGATCCATATGCAAAAGTTTGAATAAAGTAGAGCAGGAGCCAGACATAAAAGAAGTCAGAGTCTAGGCGAAGGTCAACAATACAATGGCGAGGCAGGAGAACGATAAACATGCAAAGGGTCAGAGAACCAGTAACTCAAACTAGGAAGAACTGCTCAGACTGTCTGCAAGGCAAAACAAGACTTTGCATAGAAGTGCAGACTGGAGCTGGTATATATGCCAGCAGCTAATAACCTCAATGGGAAATAGCTGAACAAGAAGGAAACTGTGGCAATGGTTGATAGGAGTTGTTGTAAGGAACTAGGGCGCTCAATGCTCAGGTGAGTGCTCCCTGTGATGGCTGGAAACTTGCATGACTAGCTGAACCATGACATAGACATCCTTTCAAGAACTGGGAATGCTCATAGTGATTACTCAAATGAACAGGTTCAGTGACCTGAATAGTAGTTTGACTGTTAAGGGAATCCTCTCAAAGGGGTTGAGGCAGTGACTCAGTCCTAAGACCTGTCTGCTTGGCATCAATGAGGTTCTGCTTAGCACCGGAATCAACCAACGCCCGAACAGACATCTCCCCTCCCTCAAACAAAACCCGAACCTCCAGAATATAGGAGGCAGACTTAGGAAAGGTGGGCTTTGCTATTGTGTATTTTATAATACTTTAAATTTTTTTGTGATTTACTTATTTTTTATAAAAAGGTATTTGAATTGATCGTCTAACATTTGTGTTTCTATTTGTTATTCTTAGCTTTGCAGGTAGACAATTTGAAGATCTGTCCCAGAGAAATAAATGCAGTGCAAATGGAAGCGAACTTTTGACAACAATGTGACAAGTGACAACAATTAACCCAAAACCACAGATGATTTGTGATTCCTGAACTTCTGAGTTCTTTTTGTTGCATAAACGCAAATGTCTGTCTGATGTTTCACAGAAAAAACCAAAATGATTATCAGTCTAAAATCACAATGATGAAATGTTTAGTAAATAGTAAAATATTTTTTAATTATAAAGTTATCTGAGTGATGTTGATTTCGGGTACTTCAACCATAAATAAATAGGAATCTGTTTTAGTTTTTCATCAGTGATTTCTTTCAAGTTTCCTGTTTCCTGTGAGAGCCTGTGGGCTGGTGCTGATGAGCTGCTGGAGGGCCAAAGAGGAAGAAAACGTGGGGATGTTGGAAGCTCTGGTGATGTGGTCAGATACCAAAGCTGCTCACCACATCAACAAAAGTAGAAGACAGATCAAGAGCCTGATGATGGAGGCCCTCACCCACTGAGGTTCAACCCCAGACCCATCCCTGGTGTCCAACCACCTCTAAATACAGGAAACCCATCACCAGATGAAATATTTTCCCACTAACACTGGAAACTCTGCACCAAGAGCACTCTCTGGAAGTGTGAGACTTATGATATGGGCCTGTGCCTGCAGCCAGACTGAAACTGTCAAAAAATTGGCATTTCACCAAGGCCTTTGAGGAGCCAAGGAGGAGAGAACTGCCCTGCTTGACCAAAGCTATTCTGCACATATTTGACATTTTAGACACTGTTTTTTGCACATTTTAAGACAAAGATACAGAAATGTAGTTGTAAGTAGTTCTATACTTGTCCAATTTAAACTTTTTACATGTAAAACCTGTTGTTCATGTTCAGTTGCACTGTTTTTCTCACTAAAAACTCAAAAAAGCACATTTTGATTTTGTGTTTTATTTATTTTGAAATTGTTATTACACTCTTATAACATAAGGTAAATTGTGAAATAATGATAGATATTGAAAGGTCCATGTTTTCTGGGAAAAGGGGCAAAAGCACTCATTTACAGGACATTCCCTGACCCTTTTAGAGTCAAAATTAGCAGAAGTCAAACATTTTGTGTCTGATCCCCTGATCTAGATCGACTGGTGCTTTTCACTCTGAATAATATCGACTCAGAGGAAGAAATGTTTCTGTTCTCCATCACTGGAAACTAAAGCTGATGAAAACTCCCACAGAAATTCAGTGGAAGAAACACACAGACTTCCTTGCAATTAAGGACAGTTTGAAACAGCTGTGATGCAAATAAACATAAAGGTTCTGACGTTAATCATTGCGTTCAATGACTGTGTTCACAGGCACGCCATATTCTGGATAAGTAGCATAAATTTTTGTCTGGAATCATGAGTTTGCGTGCATCGCAGAGACAAATAATCTCTTTGACGTCTCATTGACATTCTCACACATCTTGGATTATAAAGCATTGTCAGTGACCGATGACACAATTTCATGGCGCATTCCCCCTCTTTCATTCTTCCTGAAGAAATGATCACCATTTTGTTAATGTAAAGCTTTTTTTCCTTATTTTTATACTGATGAAAATTAGCAGGAGGAAATCTGAATGTTGAGCTGAGAGGAAAAATGCTTCAAATGACGGGTCAAGAAAAACGTCTTTTCCAAACCAGAGGAACCTCCAACCTCTATGCATTTTCTGTCTCCCAGTTTTAGCATCTTTGTCCAATAAACTGTGGTCCCATTCCCACCTGCATTACAGTCCCTCTGAGGAACTTCAGTTCCACGCAGTCTCACACACGCTCCAATCCAGCGTACAGAACCTGGGACTCTGCTCTGACATCTTAAAGAACAGAAACTCTGCTGACATCATGATCTGGATAATGGAGGACCTTTACCAAAACTGTATTTGACAATGAAACAGGATAAGAAAACAGCAGAAATTCAGATGAGTGTTTTGTTTTTGGTGATTCCATTCTAAATATTCAAAATAAAGTCCATATTTGACGTGTTTAACCAGAATATGACCCTGCTCCTGCAGAGCCAGTCACACATTCAGTGTATTTTGCAGTCAGCTGTAAAGAGCCTGCCTACAAAAACAATGATTTCTTTAGTCTGCATGTTTGGACTTCAGATGTGAGCCCTCACACATCTCTATTGCTCACTAATCAGTCTATAACTCATTTTAAGCAGGAACAGGAATGATTTAAACTAAAGAAAATAGCAGATGACATTCAGCTTCTTGCTGGAAGAAAAAGAAGAAAAATTCTAAAAATGCTAAAAACAAACAACAAAAAAGAGAATAAAACTAAAACAAAATTGGAAACATTATTTCATAAATGTCAGCTGCTGTAGTGCTGGCTGACTTTCTGCTGGACAGATAGAAGTATGGGGGGGCTCTGGTTCGTGCCTGAGGCTAGGGTGGGGGGGACTCCTGGCTGGGCTGTCGGTGTGGGGTCTCTGGGGAATTGGGCCTTATACTCGGCCCCCTGGTGCGGCGGGAGGCCCATTCCTCTAGCTGTGTTGGTGGTGCATGTGCTCCTGGGCCCCCCCTGCTCTCTGGCGTTGGGGGCCCCTGTGGCCCTGGTCTGGCTGGCTACAATGGGTTTCGTGGAGGGCAGATTTGCTTGATCTGCTGTCTCGTGTAAGTCCCTGGGGGGCCCCTGTTGCCACCACCCTGCCCTTGACGGGGGTCTTGGTGTGGGGGTGACTGGGGTCTCCCCCTTTCTTTACACTCCATCTCAGCAGAACATAAACACTCACCTGAGCACAGGTGTCAGCTCACCTTTGCACAGAGAGTATGCGTGACAGAATGAAATGCTTCACACGTGTTGGTTTGTTTGCATGAGTGTGTGTGAGCTGTGGTTGTATTGTGTGTGTCTTGACATACGTTACATACGACATACATTATGATTCTATCCCCTCCAACTTCCTTGAACCCCCTTTTTGTCCCTATATTTTCCCTGTCTAACATCCAGCTCTCTCCTTTTCTCTTCTTTTATTTCATCCAGTCCAACAAGAAACGGATACAAACGTAATCAATATGAAGAAAGTTTAGCCACAAATACAAAAGTGGTTCATACAAAAACACATCTGACCTAAGATTCAACACTCCGATTGAAACAGTAAAATCTGTCCAATACAAGAGGCCTTCAGATCTGTTTGCTCAGCTGCTGGACAGGACAAGTAAAAAAAGGTCAACATCAGTACACACAACCTAACATATATAAGGTGCTTCGGATTACAAGGCACACTGTAGATTTTTGAAAAAAGTTAAGGCTTTCTAGTGTGCCTTATAGTGTGGAAAATGTCTAAAGTCAGAAAAGACCTTCAGAAGTGAATGTTTGAAGCATTCTCACCCAGTCCAACCTAAACCACAGACTTAATCAAAGTGGGAGATAAAGGAAACATCTGCCATCCAAACTGAAACAAGTTAAAAGAACTAAGATGATTGTTGGTCTGCAAAGACTGAAGGTGAGTATTTCAGTAAAAGGTCCAGCACGGATTCTGCAGGACAAACCCAGATCCCATGAGTCTGGGGAACAGAAGTACATTGTATGAACGTGTTTGAAACGCATCTACTGTACAGCTTTGTGTAGGCTTGTAAATGAGAGGCGATTGGCTCCAGCTTCATTATGCTGCTCAGCAGTGAGTGATGTTCTTTCAGACCACCACTTCTTAGCAACCAGAGGGTGTGCTGCCTGTGTCACGTTGGCTCTCCAGATGTGGTGCTGTTTCATACAACAGAAATGCCTTTCCTGGATTGACTTCTCCTCATCTGGAGCTGAAGGATCATTTGTGATGATGTTTTTGCTGCAGGTCAGATAAATACGGATGAAGAGCAACAGCAGTAACTTCCATTTGATCAGTAAGTGATCCAGGAAGACATTAAAACTCCTATGTTCAAACATCTCAGTCTGTCCAGTGTCTTCCAGTAAATGCAGGATAATTTTAGAAGGATAAAGAGCCCGTGGGGGCCAGAGAGGGAGGGGGCCGTGCACACACACATACACACTCTATAAGAAGGTCCCTCGTTCCCTGTTGCACCTGCTGACCTCACAAGATCCACAGAGATGGGCTCCTGCTGAATGCACGCTTCTGCACATCAGACACACAAACACGTTGGAATGCGTACGCACTTTGACTAATAGGCCTAATGCTTCCTGAAGAGCGCCCAGCACTGCATTAGCTACAGATGTGGGATTGATTTAGAAACTGAAAGCCTACAAGCGTGTGTTTGGAGGGGGGGTGAAGCTGAGGGAGAGTGAAAAAGTTGTGCACTCATCACTGAATTCCCCCCAGTTCCACTTCTTTGACATTATGTATTAATGTACAAATGATGCTGCCAGATGCACATTCATGCATTTCAGGGAGCTTTAACCAAATGCATGGTTCCAATAGGGTTTCATGCTTCTTTTTATCAGGCTTCTATTTATGTTTCAGGAAGGAATGATGATCGGTGTGTTCATGCCATCATTTCATTCTCATGTGTAGGTGAAGCTCCTCACCCCAAACTCAAACTATTTTTAGGATTAGCAGAAGAGCTCATTAAAACCAATTAGCCTCTCACACCAATTATTATATTGTAGTGAACGTGAGGAAGAAGTTGTCCCTCTAGTGGCAGATTAATTCCTGACATCCCCATTAAAAAGGTAAATTAAGAAAAATGACAGACGGGTCTTTATTTCATATCATGTATGTCACAACAGAAAAACATGGAGGAAACCTTTTTATTTACTGTTCCACACACAGACAATTCCATTTTATTTATACAGCTCAATATCACAATGCAGTTGTCTCAATGGGCTTCACACCAGTATTTATACACATAAAATCAGTCATAAAATAAAAACAATAGCTGGTTGCTAAACTAAACCCAACAGACAAAGCTAAGCTGGCATCCCCGCCCTTAGAGGTGAGGAAAACTCCTCAGGGAAAAAAAGAGGAAACCTCAGGGATGTCCACATGAAGGAGGGATCTTCTGCCAGGTCAAACAGGTGATGTTGTAGAACTGTTAAAGAAGAGTTAGCTAAGAATTAACAGTAAGAATTAACGTGCACACACGTGCGCACACACATAGAGTCTGGACAACTTTCAAAGTGTACCCAGTTCTTTCCATGACCCCATATTCTTTGGATGTTCAGGACTGTTCTGATGCAGTTTTTTTCTCACTGGATCTTAACTTCAATGATTTTTGGGAGAGGAGTTGCAGCAGAAGCATTACAAACTGTCTTTCTTTGGAAGACTACATTAGCCACGTTCTTTTAATCATCTCCCCATTTGCTAACTCCTTTTCAGGAAAACTCCTTTTCATCCTGGTTTTTGGCGGTGTAAACACTACTGCGTAAGCCGCCTTTCTCTGCAGATCAGCTGATTAACGTTGATCGCATCAGGAGGCATGTTAAAGAGCATGATAGAGTTTGAAAGAGACACCTTCAGTGTTAAGGGTTTAAAACAAATTAGATCACCAATGAAATCAGTCTTTGTAGACCAAAAACAAGAGTATTTATCGACAGAAATGCGGGGAGGTGGGTACGTTGGTCTGAAGTTCAAAGCAATGTTATGTAAATAAAACAGACAAACCTCTGCTTTGAGCCACTTTTTCTCCTCTTCTTTTCTTTTTCCCTTACAGCTGTCCCTGAGCGCTTGTTTTACTGCTTTTCATCGTTAAAGTTTTAAAGAAGCATTAACAGCAGCAGCACCCGCCAGCCAGAGCTTAGACAGCAGCAGCGTAGGTAAGCGGAGATGCCGCAAGGGGCAAAGTTATTGTTTACACCACCATTTTCTGTCATTTTATTTGTTTTTTAACTATCACTTTTTACATTTTTTGCATTAAATGAGTTGTCTATCAAATTGTTTAAAAAATACAATATATATATAACATTAATAAGGATTAAGATTTAGAGCCCCCTCCAGCAGATGGTGCCTGATAGTGGGGATTGATAGTATGGGAACCTCAGGTGACATGTTATATCCCTCAACCCCGGACGGACAGGTGATGTGCTAGAACTATTAAAGAAAAGTGAGC
Organism: Oryzias celebensis; assembly: GCA_014656515.1. Classification (NCBI taxonomy): domain Eukaryota; kingdom Metazoa; phylum Chordata; class Actinopteri; order Beloniformes; family Adrianichthyidae; genus Oryzias; species Oryzias celebensis. Next base: position 21,047,688 of record BNCR01000011.1, on the reverse strand, counting down.
TTAATTAATACTATAACTACATGGTTGAGAACACTGTTTGGGGTTCTCTTTGACAGGGAATTGGGATGTTCAGATAGGGGCACAGGCTGCAGAAGGAGGGAAGAAAATGTCATGTTCTATGTGGTTCTCTATCATGTGACCAGATTTAAAAAAAAATGTATGTGTCTCTGAATATTATTCATGGAACGGCCAAATGTGGAGGCGGGCTGAATCTGGCCTGCGGGCCGGAGTTTGAATTCTCCTGCTTGAAACAATGTTAGCATGGATAGCTCTGTTTGCATAAATAGCCTTTTTTCACCATTTTTTTCTGCGATAGTTGATGATTCTGAACCAAGCAGCAACTCTAGTGGGTGGGGGGTGAAGCCAGCCAGGAAGTAATAAAATGTTGCAGTACCGCAACTGACCAGAGAGGCTGGTGCTTAGACTGAGCAATTTCCCATTGACTCCCATGTTAAAATGGTAATTTTCACCCCTCAAATAAACCCCTTTCATGCCTGGTGCTTAAACTTTTGATTTCATCAATGGTGGCAGATTTGATTCATGACAACTCCAGCCAGTATGGCGGCACCCGTGAGCTGAGAATTTAAGCTTCATGTTGGGGACTGTAGAAGTCAATGGGTGACGTCAGAGGTGATCCGTCTAATTATATATATATTATATCTAATTATATATATATATATATATATATATATATATATATATATATATATATATATATATGTTTTTGTGCTGAACGCAATACTAGCACTTCTGCACCGTTGGCAACAGGTGTTCACTTGATGAGTTGTGATGTCAATGCAAATTCAGTGCATTTGCAGAATTGAATTATTGAAGCACCAAGCAGGTTTGGACACTAATGTAATGAGCATGCGTCTGGATTAGCCTGCTGATGCTAACACTGCAGGTTCTCCTGTTCCCTTCGTAAGGAGTTGTGTGGCGGAGGACACCCTTCTGCTCCTCGCATCCATTTGTCTGTGGCTGCGCATGTGCAGTTCTGCCTTTCAGCCTACATTTGGAAAGGATGTTGCCTCAAACACCTTGCTGAGAACCTCTACAGATAAAAGAGGCAGATCTATTTATGTCCAAATATTCAGCACACTTAGTTGTCTTAGTGGGCTTAAGGTTTGTACATTTATTCCTGAGATTTGGTTGACCAAGTTAAAAAAAACGTTGATTTCAGGTCCAACGTACTATAAACTGGTGTTCATCTCCATTATCTTCATGAAATATCTGATGCTTTAGTGAAAAGATGAACTTATCAGAGAAACGAGAACGACACAATTGTGTTGATAGATAAGACGGTAGCTGGTAGAAATGAGGAGACGGAGGACCGAAGAGGAAGGAGTTAAAGCGTGCTGACATGAGAAGAGGGTGAGGTGGCCTGGGGGGAGGAGAAAAGAAAGAGCGGAGAAAGAGAGAAGCAGATGTGGAGGAGGTGGGGAATTGATGAAGCATAAAGCTGGGTTATTCCTGCTGTGAATCTATGTCTTTGCTGTGTGTGTGTGTGTGTGTGCGTGTGTGTGAATGGCAGGCTTTGGCAGTAAATGCAATTGTTTATCAGATCAATATGGTCATCATCTCCCAAATGACTGTGGCCTCTACTGAAGAGCATCCATAAATCACAAGTGAATATGGAGGACAGCGATCTATATTGTGTAGCTCTGAGCGTGTGCATGCACGGCGCGCACGAGGACCATAGCACCTGAGTGCAGGTCGCCTTGTACCTGCGACGTGGACTGGAAATGCAGTGCATCGCAGGCCACACCTTCTGCTCACAAACTTCTAAGGGAAACACTCAAACGCAGGTTCTGCATCTCAAGTGCGCCACATCCTCCTTCACGGGGTTAACAACAGTCCTCTTGTTCCGTCTCACGACCCCCAGAGCTCTCACTCTGAATAATCTCCAGTTCCGGTATCAGTGACAAGAGTCTTAAACCAAAATAGCATCTCCAGCTCTGATAAATATAGAAAGTAATTAAATCAGCAGCAGGAGAGACGGAGAAGAAGGCAGGAACAAAGAAAAAGACTGCTCGCCATTCGCACGAAACCCGCCACCTTCCTTTAATGCAGCTCGTCGCTCCTTCTCATAGATCTTTGTTGGGTTGTGTTCCCGGGCCTGCGGTGAGTCAGCAGTATTTCACTGCTGAGTCCTCTGGAGAGGGGTGAGCCCCCCCAACAACCCTCTTTATGCAGGGAAACTGGGGGATCTGTGATCCTGAATGTCTTGGATGGATACGGAAAGGGTGAAAGGTTACGAAGGGAGGGGAGTTCCCCGGAGGGAATGTGTGTGCCGTGACATGTTGTGACAGAACCTGACTGACAAGCTCTTTTGCAGTCCAACGCCAGCCGCCGCAATGATGACTGGCTACTACCCCCCCTCCCCATCGCGCACTACATCCTTCCATCCCTCTTTGTCTTTTCTCTCCCTCAACTACCTCTTCCTCCACCACACACACACACACACACACCCACACACACACGAACACACACACACACAATGGCATCCTGTATACTGTCTCTCTGACGCACCCCCCCCCCCCCCCCCCCCCCCCATACACACACACACACACACACACACTCGGAAAGCGTTTTCTTCAGTGGTACTGTCTGTCTTTCTCTCTTTTTCTCACACAAACGATGCACTACTCTCTGTCTTGGAATTTTACATTTTGATGAAGGAGGAAGCGCATCGACCAATCAGAGCGACGGGAGCCGGAGCAGACCATCTCGGCTCAGACAGCAGGGGGGTTCGGGGTCGGCTCTATGGGCCGCCGATAGCACCCTGCCCGCCTGCCCCGCAGCTCAACGTCCCCTCGTCTCATGGCGGTGGGTGGTATGACCCGGCAGGCGGAATATAAACCCCCTCCTCTCCCTGTGGTCGCTCTGCCCTCCCCACCCCTGGCTCTGACAGCGTTAGGGTGTAGCTACAGATGCTGTACTACAGCAGAAGAAAGTGAGAGTGGAAGGGAGGAGGGACATCAGGTGTGACAGCGCTGCAAACCAGGCTCATTTCCACGACAACCAGCTCTTGAGGGGCCACCAGGTGAGTCTGATGACATGCAGCAAAATTCTCACTCATACACTTTGACCCAATGATTCCACTTTGCTTTCACGCAGGGATGGATTGACAGGTTTGCTTGCTCAGACGTGCATCTCAGATGCTCTCCTGGAGGTTTCATCTCCTAGATCCACACGCATGAGCAGATTTCATTGTGTGTCACTGCTGCAAGCGTACAGTATATGTGAATGCGTATGGACGCCGTCCCTCCCGGCGTTCTGGTAGGAGACAAAAGCCCCCCCCCCGCCGTCTGGCACTCTAATTTCTGATGCGTGGGAAAGTTCTCCATCTCACCGATCATATGTGATTGGGAAAAGGGATGATAAATCAGCTCCCTCCCCACAACCCCCACCCATCCCTAAATGATGGGAGAAGACGATCAGCCGGTCAGTGGGGGTTGGGAGGGTGGGGGTGTTCTGAGGACACTGAGTCTGGGGGGTGGGGGTGGGAACGTGGCTGGCGGTCATGACACTACTGTAACGTGCAATCGACATACAGACCGAGGTTTCAGCCGCGTGGTCATCTGCCGCGCACATGACAGTCTGCGTGCATGGACGTGTGCACAGAGACTGTCATGTGCGCGGCAGATGACAGCATGCGCACGTCAGCTGGAGCACAATGTGCTGAACTGTTTGCCATCCCTGACCCAGACAAAGGGGGGGACCGTCCTGCAAAGGTGTCGCTCCTCTCCAGTGCCGCCGCAATCCAAACGCCAAACCATCAATCCCTTCTTTGTGTACGCCACGCCGTCATTGCGCCTTGACCCGAGGTGGCCTCTGGTGAAACGCTGCCCATGTGACTGCAGAGGGAAACGAGCTGGAAAAAAGACAAGTGTTCCACCTTTTATCCCTTCACCTGTTTGAGGCTGACCGGACGAAGAAAGGGTGGAGATGGGTGGAGACTGATGACATGCAATTGGCCAGGTCGTCCACCCACACACTGACAGTGCAGAACCATCAATGACCTGTGCTTTTACAAATGAATTATGGGAGTAGACTCTTTGTCTAACGTACACAAGCACCGACAGGCTGCAGGGGCGTGCCCCTGCCTCCCGAACTGCCATGATGACATCCATACCTGTCTGTGCAGCATCTTGCCATCACTCATGTCCTTCAGCACGCCAGACTTCTGCAGGAAGGCCCAGCAGGTCGATTCATTGTGTCACGGCAGGTGACGGAAAAGACTTTTTTGTTGACTGAAGCAGCGACGGCGTAAGCAACAATTACCCTGATTGAACCTCCCACAGCAGTCCTGCAAAATGGCTGCCAAGTCTGCACGCTGTCTGTGATGGCTGACCGGAGTGTAGGTCTGAGAGCTGCGCGTGTGTGCATACATCCCCAGCCTGACGCTGTGTTTTCGGCTTTGGTGACGGCTTTGTGTTGTGTGTGTGTTGTGTGTGTGTGTGGAGGGGCTCTGCGGGGAGTGGGGGGGACTCTGTTAATCCATAATTATCGTTGGAGACGAGGCGTCAATCTGCCTTCCCGTGTCCTCCCAGTCCGATGGACCGCCCCCATGCGGGCCGGGTTTAAGGTGCTGACTGCGTTCTGTCAAACGGCTGACCTTGTTGTTTCTCTGCTCCTCATCAGCACCCGCTCCTCTGCTCCACCGACCATCTCGCCACCCACCCATCCATCCAGCTGGCCGGGCCACCTGCAGGAGTCATCAGGGTTAGTGCTCCTCTGGCACGACTGCGCGCCACAACCGTCGGCAAACATCGTACTGCATCTAGTAAATTTATTGATGTGCACTTATAGACCATCAAACAACTTTACAGGAAAGGAAACATAAAAAGTAAAAGTGCAGACGTCTCTAAAACCCAGTGAAGCCTCAGGTATGCCATCTTTCTTCCAGCTTCTTTCCTGGACATCCTCACATCTTTCTCCTTTACTCAATTAAGCATCAGTGGATTAAAATCAAGCTCAGGCGTTTTGGTTGGAATTCCAGAAATGCAGGAGCTTCCATTTCTTGTCAAAGCTGGAGTAAATCAGCTCTCAGGCACTGTCGCAGCCGCGTGGGCGTGTGTCTGAACGCAGGGTCAGGCCTGCACTGTGACGGCATGGTCATGCAGGGACTTACAGTAAAGAGAAATGGAGCGCAGCGCCGCTCAGCCAGGGAAGGGTGTGTCCACAGACTTTCTGATACATTACATCCGTGAAACGAGAGGCAGTTCAGCAGCTCCGACCCCCTCTGCACTCTGAAAATCAGACTTTCAACTTAAAAGCGTATTTTCATAGGAGAGCAACCATGTAGAGTTTACAGAATCTATTTTTCATGTTTAGAATATTGGGAGACACTAAAACCTGCTTAAAAAAAAGAGTCATTTCACAAACGGCAGGTCAGAGGGAAGACCCAGGAGGAACATGAAGTCAGAAATGTCAGGTTAAAGGTGAAATCTTCTTATCTTCCTTTAATCGTGTGCACTTACGATAGCGTGTTTGTATGTGCGCCTCGTTTTTCTGTTAATCTTAAGAAAGCACAAAGACCCTCATTTCAGGACAGAATGTCTTAATTTCTGTCATTCAAGATGTTACTGAAAGTTTCAAGGAAACCTGTGCTAGTGACTAGACTTTTTTCCTACAGTAAGAGGTCTCAGTAAGGCCATTTTTCTGATCCCTATTGGTAGATTTTTTTTTTTTGCTTGTTTAAAGAAACTCTGCAAGTGGAGTAAAAAATGTTTTCCCTTTTCTACGGAAACGGACACTAATCCAGCATTTTCATCCCAGCACCTGATCCTGACCATCTAACAACGCACAGGCATCCAAGCGTAGGCCGCCATGCCGGAGTTTGATTTTAGACTGTGATGTAAAGGACAGAGGATGGGAGAAAGAAACAGAAAAGTTGACAGAAAAAGAACACAGACGTCAGTTCAGGAGCGGCTCTGCCTTGTGATGCTGGTCTGAAGGGTAGGATGCTCTCAAAGCTCTTTGCCTTCCTGCCTTCCATCCCAAGTGCAGACAACAGACGTTGTCATTTTCCAACTCAATTTACAGACGCATTAAGAGACGCCGAGGCTCACTCAAATGCAATCAGCCTGCCCGTGCATTTCCAGAGGAAATGGAGGATGCCGTCTTTATCGACTTCTGTTTGACCTCTCCTCTTTCAGCCTCTGTTTCTCCACCGGCATCTGAGGCACCAACCAGAAGTTTCTTGAAACTTGTACGCATGATGAGAAGATTTAAACCTCACGAGGACGCGTGCACCTGCGTTTACACGTCACGCAGCTGTTAAACGTTGGGTTGAAGAAAGACTTTCATAATCCGAGATTAGCTTTAAAAAGCGTCTGCCTGCCTGCTTGATTCTGATCATGTTAACTCTTTTGGAGTCTTTTACATCTTATTTTATTTCCAGCCTTTTTACAGACCCATTTCCAAATGTTTTCTGTGTTTTAATGTTTCCAGAAGCGTGACATGAACATCCACAGGTTTCATCGATTTCTTTCTACCATTTACATGAAGCCATTTTCTCCTTCCAAATGGCTCCACGTGTAATTCAATAGTAAAATAGGTTTCAGATGTCCATGTTGCATTAAAAAGCTCTTTACGTTCTGATATCACGTACCCCCCCACCCGCAGATTTCACACCTTTGAGCTCCACAATAGTTTCCTAAGTGCACTTATGGGAGTGATTGAGGAGCCGTCGGTTTGAGGGTCCATCCTCACAAGCCCAGCTGCTCATGAGCTTCTCGACATCTTGTTTGACCCCGGACCAAACTTCTGACTAATTGAGGGCTGGAATAAAAACTGAAGAGAGGGAAGCAGGATGCCAGACAAAGGATGGGGGTTGGGAACGGCAGGAACCAGGGGAAGAGATGGAAAAAGAGGTGGCAGAAAATGAATGCGGCGAGAGGAGGGAGCTATTAGCAAAGGAAAGAGATGCCATTAAAACGAGGTGATCCATTTTTATTCTGTCCCTTTGTAGAACTTATTTCCTGTTTCTGGGTTTATAAAAAATAAAAGTCACACATCGTTCGTTTCCTTTTTGGAGACTTCGTTTCACTAGCAGCTGCTCACCCATCTGTTTCACTTCTGATCTCTATGATTTAGCCGCAAAATCTTTCTTTATCTCTGCAGTCTTTTATCCTTTTTTCTAACCTCCAGGAAGAGAGGCAGCGGGTCAAATTTACTGGAATAAATGGCTAAATATTCACAATTTCTCACACTCAAAGCGGCAGGAATCTATACGCTCTGCCAGCAGCGGCGCAGATCTATAGCTTTTCAAGTGGAGGGGGTCTCTGAGCATGTGGATGTTATCTCAAATCGAGAGGCTGGCTGCCATGGCAACCATATGATGAGGCAGGCTGGGCTATTTAAAGGAATTCAGCTCCTGTTCCCGTCAGCTTCACACCGGTCCAGTGACAAACAAAGACAAAGATGCGAATGCAAGATGAATATCAATGATTTTCTTCTTCCTGCCACGTCTTCAGGGCTCTTGCCACTTCTCTGCACAATTTACAGCGCTGGGATGAGGCTGTTTTAATGACAGCCACATTATTCCACCTCGGTCCTTATTCGCCCCCACGAATCCAAGAAAACGGCTTGACGGGCAAGTGTTTGCTGTGGTTTCATATGGAATCGGCATGAATTCACAGACAAAGGAAAATGTCCAGTGAGCTCAAGTGATGCTCTTTAAAACTCTGATTTAAAAAGCTGGAATCCCCTTCAGAAGGAGCTCCTTTCCTGGAGGATGATTCAGAATTATTCTTCCCAGCAAAATGCATTAATTTTTTTCTCCAGAGACATTTCTCTGTGGACAGAGGAGGAAAAATGCCTGCTGTGCATCTCCAGCGCCTGGCAGGCCCAACACAAAGAGTGCACAAATGCACGCTTTATGCTCTGCTTCCTCTATAGTGCGTTGGAAATGTGCAAATGAAGGGAGCCGTGCTCCTCTCAACATCTGGCAAAAGGCAGAGCTGCTTTCCTGCAGATCTCCTGAATCTTCTCTGCATCCCACTAACCCCCACCCCCCAAACATTCAAACTGTGAGATGAATGGGGTCATCCCCCTGATGCCTGCATTTATTTCCACCCATGAGAAAAATAATACACACATGTTTAGCTTTCAAGACGATGCTAAATAAAGGTAATTTTGAAGCTGAAGTGGTTTAATGCAGGCATCAAATGGTTAAAGGCAAAACCCACAATCTCAAACCCTGGACTGTGAAACAGCTGCATGCCGCGCACACGCAGGTGCGTCCTCATGTGGTTTAAATCTCCTCATCATGCGCTTCATTCTGCTGCTCGCCATCACCGGCCGCATGCGTTTATCAGTCCCTGTGTGAGCAGTCAGGAGGATTTCAAGAGCTCCACAGAAGCCAAATTCTGAGTGACCTCTCACTCTGCTCTTTATCTGCCTCTAATACCATCTCATTTGGTATGCTAAGTAAAAGCTTATATCCCTCTTCACTGTACGTACACACACAGTCATCAGTGCCCCACTGCGATTATCAAATTTGCATAGAGACCGTTTTTTCTGGCACAGGTGGAGAGCAGAAGCAGCAGAGCTTCTGAGCGCTGGGATGTGGGTGGTCTGATGCCTGGCAGGTGTAGTGAGGTCCAGCAGAAACTTCGACATTTTCTAGATCTGCAGGAGAAAAGCCCAGAGGAAGTTCCTGCATTTGTTTGTCTTATCTTTGCACATTTGTCTGTCCACAGATGCGGAGCGGAGTCTTGGCCCCCAGGGAGGGCTCGCCATGGTGGAACTGGTTCTCCCTCCATCAGAGCGCCATCTGCTGACTCGGTGCGGAGGGACAGCTGGTGTTGTGAATCAGGCCGCCACAGTCCAGGGATCGGCTACTTCCCAACACCAGGGTCTCATCGCTGCCGCTCACGCCGCAGACCTCAGATGGTCTGATGAGGTTACCAGAAATGGCTGCTCTGCAGCTTTGGTTCCTTCCTGCTCTGATGATGAAACTTCATCAATAAACGTACTTTGAACACAACTCGAACCTTTTTTTCAAACGTCTTTTTTTTCTTACTTGTGGTGGAAATAAACTCATCTTTGATTTTTTTAGAGTGAAACCTTAAATTTCTATAACACACAATGAGTTTAACTTTTCACAGAAAATACAAAAGAATCCTGAAACTATTTCCCTGTAGTTCATTCTTACAAATGACTGAAAGTATGTGCACCCCCTGAAGTTTTAGAGTCACAAACACACAGATCTGATGACAAAGGGGACATTTTTTTCAGCTTTAATTTCCGCTCTAATCTCTCTAAAACAGTTTGAAAGTCCTGCATTAAAGAGATGGTGTTCTCCATTCCCTGCTGTTTGTTCAACACTTTATAGATGTAAGATCATTCTATGGAGATTGAGGACTCTGGTGAAACAGAAGTTTTGTGTCAGAGAAATAGAGAAACACAAAGTTCAATAATAACAGAAATCATTTAGCATGAGGAATCAAAACAATGAACCATGTGGATACTATCTGTAATTCTTCCTCTTAGTTTGATCGCATCACATTTTTGTTATTTGAATACAGTAGAGCACCGTTTTCATCGCTCTTTTGGGTTTTGTTTCACCACAGAAGTCATTTATATTGTTCTTAGTGATGCTTTTTTCAGTCCCATTAAGTTTTTGTCCTCTTAGCTTTTAGTTGCATGTCTAAACCCTTCCTTTGATTTTTGAGCAGAATATAACAGCAATTAACGTACATTTGTGACTATATGAAGCAACACATTTTTACTGTAAGTAATAGTGACCACCTGTCTGGGTAAAGATATTTTTATTCACTCTTTGCGAGCCTTTAAATGAGCGTGTATTTCAATCACGTTTATAAAACATTTTTCTATTTTAAATTAAATCAATAAACATAAAAAACTATGATTTATTTTCAATTGTGTTGCTAAATAAAGACTAAAACATTTCTATTTCTATTTTTGTTTAATGAAACGTTATAAAATCAGTAACCAAGAAAAATATGGATTTAAACACATTTTAAAACATTTTTTCATTTGGATTTGATTTCAAATGAGACGTTTAACGAATCAGGCAGGAGCCTGTTGCGCATGCGCAGCGCGGACTGCAGCTCCTGATCAAACTGAAGCCCAGCGGGCCGGAGGTCCTTACCTGTACGAATTAAACACTTCTTCACTTCACACTTCATTCTCCCTTCACTGCCACCGTGTACAGAGTCGGTGAACTTCATGGGCGACATGATACAGTCTTCCAGCAGAGTCAAACTCAACCGAGTCGCCCTGAAGGAGGTGGTTGGGGTCAAAGTAGCCCCACGGCGGAGGAAAGTCTCGCAGTCGAGGACCGACTCCACGAAGGAGGAAGACCCGTCCATGCTAGAAGACCCGGGATGCAAAAAGCCCCCCCGGGGTGTTTTATCACACAGGAAGGCCGCGGACACCGGGAGGGCCTCGTCCATGAAACCTCCCAGCGGTAAGCAGGAGCCTGCAGGTGGATGTGCACGTAGAGGCTGGGTAACCACACCTCAAACAGCGCCGCCTACAGGCGAGCCCGAAAACCACCAACATGACCCGCCAGAACAAAGTAGTTTTCGCTGAGCCGCTAGCATCACGAAAACCCGCGGAACGGTGGGATCTTTTTCACGTAGAAGTGGTGGAAGAGTTAGCGGCGCCGAGTCCGAGAGGAGCCGGGCACGAGGAAGTGCCAGCCCCGCGCTGTCTGCCCGGGGTCGCCGCCATCCAGTAAGAGGCGCAGGGGGCTAAAATATGATAATTTAGGGCTTCTGTAATTGTAAACAACAATATTTACCCCAATTTGAGCAAATATGTATCCTAAATCGATGCTTTTCTGTCACTGTTTCGTGTAAGCGGTACAGGCAGGATGCTAAGCTAACAGTAGCATCAGTCTTCCATCCAAAGCAGAATGTTCTGTAATGCTGTGTACTTTAGAAAATGGGCATAGTGCATTTAAGAAGTTTACTTTACCACCAAATGGAAGTTATGAAGGTTTGTAAAATGAAAAAGCGACGAAGTGGTAATGCTGAAAGTTAAAAGTAGCTTTAAAAGTTCAACTGGTGGAATAGTTATAAAAATCGCCTCATATTTGCTCCTAAATCTGCCGCTCTAACCGTGAAACAACTCATGAAACGTTTCGGAGTTTAAACAATAAAGACAATACGATTAAAAAGTAGACATTGAATTGCTAAATCATGAAGATAAGGTAGGTAAGTGTCTAAAGAGGAGTTTTTGTAAGCTGGGAGAATTGAGACGTCACCTAAAAATCCTTTTATAAAGAAGTTTCTCTGTTATGATTGCTGATCATTTTTCCAAACTTATCATAAAACTTAAAGCATTAATGCTCATTTCTTAAAATAGGTGAGTACTCTGATGCTTAAAACGGTTGAGGCGACAATCCTTTCTTCTTCTTTTCCTTTCAGCTTTTTCCTTCAGGAGTCTCCACAGCCAATCCTCTTCCTCCATCTACCCGTGTTCTGCATCCTCTCCTCTAACACCAGATTCCTTCATGGTTTCCCTGCATCCGTAAACCTCCTCTTTGGTCTTCCTCTAGACCTCGTTGCTGTAGATCTAGACTCAGCATCGTATTAATATCTTCACCGTCTCTCCTCTGGACATGACTGAACCGTCTCAGTCTGTCCTCTGTGACTTTATCTCCAGAACCTCTAACGTATGCTGTTCCTCTGATGGACTCATTCCTGATCCAACCTGGTCATTCCCAAAGAGAACCTTCATCTCTGTTACCTCCAGTTCTGCTTCATGTCTTTTCCTCAGTTCCTCTGTCTCTAGACTGAACAACATGGCTGCTCTCACCACAGTTTGTTCACCTTTCCTTTATTTGAGCTGAAATTCTTCTATCACACATCACACCTGATACTTTTCTCCACCCATTCCACCTTGTCTGCTCTCAATTCTTCACTTCTTTTCCACTCTCTCCATTCCTCTGAACTGTTGACTGTAGATACTTCAAATCCTCCTCTTTCTTTCTCTCTTCTCCTGTAACCTCACTCTTCCACTTGGGTTCCTCTCATTCACACACATGTTCTCCATCTTGCTGCAGATAACCTTCATTCCTCTCCTTTCCAGATCAAACCTCCACCTCTCTAGCTTCTCCTCCACCTGTTCTCTGCTCTCATTACAAATCACAATATCGTCTGCAAACATCATAGTCCATCGTCGTTCCTGTCCAACTTCATCTGTCCATCTACTGTCTACTGTCCTTAGTCCTCTCAGTGTCTCACTTCTCCTTAGCTAGTCTCTTACTCCATATACGCTCCTGCACCTCCTCCTTCCACCACCAAGTTTCCTTATCACATTTCTTCCCTGATGACACACCAAGTACACTCTTCCCTGCCTCCCTGATCACATGAGCTGTAGTTATCCAATCATCTGGGAGTACCTCCTGACCCCCCAGAGCCTGTTTCAACTGTTTCTTAAAAATCACACAACATTCTTTCTTTTTCATCATCCACCAATTTGTTCTCTTCTCTGCTTTTGCCCTTTCTTTCTTCATCTTCTTCATCACCAATCATCCTACACACCACCATTTTATCATTTTTAGTTGAAAGGTTAGTTGCAGTTCACATGATTTATGGTAGGGCCAGTAGATTCAATTCAATTTTATTGACATAGCCTAACATTACAACAGTTGTTTCAATGGGCGTCACAATGGTATTTGTACAGAAGAACATAAACTCAGTCATAAAATATAAACTACAGCTAGTTTCTAAACTAAACTAAACTGACCAAGCTCAGGGTTTGTACGGTCACAAAAATCCTGGAAACATTTTGGAAGTCAAAAATGCAATTTCTAAGTCCTTGAAAAGCTCGTGAAAAATGAAATCTTCTGTAAAGTTTTGCAGAGTCATGAAATTGTATTATTTTGGATGCAAAAACCAAAAAACTAGTTTAACTTGGGATTCCAATTTAAATTGTGGCAGAAGTTCAACATTGTGCGATCGGTGGTGGGAATTGATGTTGGTGTAAAGCAGGTTAAGTTGCAGTGAGCTCAGCGCGTGGCGCTTTCAAGTTGCTATCAGACACGGATTGTAAGATGCTATAAAATGCTGGAAAATGTAGCTTTAACAACGAGTGGCTTTGTAGGGAGAGGTATCAACTGTGGCTACTGAAAGACCCTGACCCGGAAGGTGAAAAATGCTGACTTTTCTCCAAGTCTTTTGACGTAAGAGGCATGGGAGAAGCGGGGCCGATAAGCCACATAAAAGGAAGAAAACAAAAATACCACAGACACCCGGCGTACGCACCGTGGGTGGGGGCGGTGCATGGGGGGTGTCTTAAAGGAGTCCAGTCACTACTATTAAGAGATCGGGGTCTAAAGTAACAAACCCGGCGGCCTTTGGAGACAGTACACAATTGGAAAATATACAGTATTTATGTTGTTTGTAAGTCAGTCCGACGACAATATTGGTCACAAAGCAGCAAAGTCTGTGGGTGATCTTCTGGATTCTCATGTTGTGGGTGTGGTCAGCTTTGTCAACTTTGCACAATTTTTTCACTATATATTATTTAGGATAACAACAGCTGTAGGCTTAAAGCGAGAAGATAAGGACACCTCTACAACTTGAATTACTCAAACATGCTCGTTCATTCTAAAAGAGTAGTGATGGTAAGGATTTCTGTGGATTTTAACAGTAATAACTACTTAGGATGTCTTTGGGACTATTTAGGGTGAGTGACTGAGAAACTGCTGTTGTGTGTCTGGGGTGTTTTTGTGTACTTTGTTGACAGTCCCTGCCTGCCTCTGCAGCTTCACATCAAAGCAAACTCCGGCTGTAACTCGTTTTGTGCATCACAGTTCAAACTGGTCAGTAGAACTACATTCAGCGTTGCTCTGTAATGTTTGTGAATGAAGTAAGTAGAAAGAACCAAACAGACTGGCGATATCGTGACAAGCACATAAACAAAACGGATCATGTCTAAGACATGGACACATTGTTTCTTTCCAACTTTTAATTGCAGTTCATCTTATAGTATTCATGAGCAGATGAGGTCAGAACTCAGCCTGTTTGTAGTTCTTTGCTTTTCTAGTTCTTTAAAAATTCGAACAAGGATCACCTGTTGTTTTTTTTTAAATGAATGCAATCCAGTCCGGTGCTGCTGCGAACTAGTTAGGGCAGATGACTCACACTGGCAATAGATGACTTGGGGTCCTGCTGCAGCCACAGGGTCTGCTGCTGACCTCGCAGACCTCCGAATTCACTTAGGTTCACGCAATAATCCACCATTTAAAGAGGAAGTGCTAGTATTATAATCACAAAAGTTATTTTTCTGCGTGACTCGTCTTCATACAATTGGTAAGCACAGGACTTGTAACACTTTTGGTTTATATAGGCTTAAATGTACATATTTGATTGTGTTGCGCAAAAAATAGGTCTTATTTTAAAAAATGTACCAAATGCACTTTACACTCGCTCGCATGATTTCCTGTTTAGGTTGTTAATTGTCCCAACTTCCCAATAAAGTGCTCCGGCTTGCTCTGGCGTCCAGGAGAAACGAATAGAAACACCAGGGAGATCGAACCGGACTGGATGCAGTGTGGAGGCCTCTTGCACTTTTCAAATTATGTAAAGACTCCGGCGTCGGCACCAGAGCTGGACCGCATGCAGTGTGAGCCCGGGGTTATGATTTGTGAGATATCGCCAGTCAGTTAAGTGAGTTTCAGCAGTGGAAGTCAGGGAGCAGAGTGGGAAGACAACAACCCTCTTTGTGGGTTCAATTTGCTCAAACTCTGCCACAGTGTCCCTCACAGAAAAAGTTTTTACATCAAAACGTAGGTACTTTTCCTGGCTGAAAGACAATACCACTTTGACAACCCTGAGACATATAGTTTTCTCACAGTGGCCCTAAATATCAGCAAAAGATGATAATTTTTCCCATTGACCGTACATTTGTTTTGAGAAAATGTTCTTGTCTACTTCCTGTTTAAAACTTATGATTATTCCTGGTTTCCTGGGAAAAAAAGATAAAAATCCCACTAACTGTAGTCCATCATCTCTGGATTCTGACGGTGTTTTTGTTTTTACGCAAAGATAAATGATTTAAAAGATATGAACATTTGTTTGAGCCAAGTCCAAACGGTGACTTTCAAAGAGAAAAGCTCACGTCCCCCTCCTTCTGCTCCTGTGCGTGTGAGAAGCGGTTTCCATGGCGACTGCGGCGCTCCAGTGTGTGCATGCACGCACGCACACACACACACACTGTAGGATTGAGTCCACAGTTCTGACTCATTCAAAGACAAATGAACGTGTGGAGTCCATGTTGGGTCAGCTTAAAAAAACAGATTGCAAATTTGAAAATAAAAAGCAAAAATTGGAAACAAGACATGATAATCAATTTTAAACTCAAAAGTACACATTGTAAACTAGAAGGATTTAGCAAAAGATTGTAAATAAAATTGTAAATTTATAACTTTTTATTCTTTTGAATAAAAAGAAAAAACTAAAACTGTTAAATAAAAAAAATTTTGTTTATATTTTCAACTTTTTTTAGGCGCTCTTACTCTTTGTTTTCAGTTCTCAGTTTCGATTCAGTTTTCAAGGTTTTACTGCCGAGCTGATCTTATTTTTACGTGAGGGTGGAGCTTTGAGCTCATTGTCTATGGAGAGAAATAAGTATTATTCTGATCTGTGCGTGCATAATTCTTGATTTGTAACTCATAAAATAGATTTTGTGCATAAATACAAACGTTACAAAATAAAAAAAAATACAAATTACAATGTACACATGCACAACTTAGTTACAAAAGCTTAAAAGCAACTACACACAAATCTTAAACAATTATGCACAAATTGCTTGTTACGCACACACAAAAATGCATTTACACACAAATCTGATTTAAGAGTCTTTTCATGTCTCCCAGATTCGTGCATAAGTGATGCGTTTAGATGCTGCTGGAATGCTGGGTTATCAAAGTTTTCTGATCAGCCACTCTGAACTTAGCATAAGATCTGGTGAAACTTTCAACTTTCTTAAACAGATATGACCGCAGATTAATTTTAAAAAGTCTAAATAAGCATTTTAAAACACTTGTCCCTTTAAAAAAAAAAAAAAAAGAGAGAAAAAAAAAAAAGAAATTTCCAGAATTGAAAATTTCCTCTTCTCCCCTCACAGCACTTCCGACATGGGGCTCTCTCCTGAGCAGGTAACCCTCACCGTGGGGAGACGTTCCCGCTCTAGTCTGGTCTCACGGCAGAGGTTCTCCGTGGCAAACGTGAACCTACAAAGCGGAGATGGTTGACCAGACCAATGGCCCGCTCTGCAACTTTTCAGAACGGTCCAGCGTGCAGTGGCACCTGCTGTCCCCGTGAGTGGTGACCAGCGGTCAGGGGGGTTACCCGTGTCTGAGACGCTGTCGGGAGAGGGGCCGTAGAGCTGAAATGTTAATTTCTGGAAAATATTTTTATTTTTAAAGGGGCAAGTGTTTTACAAAACTTTTAGACTTTTTTTTTTATAATAATTAGCTGCATATCTGTTCAAGAAAGTTGGAAAATTTCAAGTTTCACCAGATCTTATTCACTGCTTTCACTTGCAAATCATATCAGTATTGTTCTGTGATGATCAACAACAGCTTGATCTTTTTTTTGCATTTATGGTAGGGTTGTTATCAATCAATCAATCTTTATTTATATAGCACTATCCAGATAAAACATAACACAAAGTGCTTTACACAAAAAAAAATTAAATAAAATAATGATTAGTCAACTGAGTGACTATAACAAATTGCTAACGCTAACTTAGTATACTCGACATGTTGTTCTCTTTTTTTAAATGCATTTCTGCAGCAATGCACCGCTGAAGCCGGCGTAGCTTTAGCATTGGTTTAGCGTTGATGTAGCGTTGGTTGCTGAGAAGTCTGAGGAAGTTCAGATTTGACTGATGGACCAGTGCACCAATCATTACAAGTCTCTCAGGATCCATGGAGATGCAGTGTGGGCTAATTCGATGTAGGTCTGAACTCAACGTCAGCTAAATTACAAATGAGTTCCTGGTCCATTTCACCCCGTATGTTTTTGGTGGTCCCGCTCTGGCTCCGCTATGACAATGCCATGGATTGCTGCTTCAAGGCCCTGCACCGTTCCAGCAACGCTGTGTCCACTCGTGAGACGCTTATGACCGCTCCCCCGATATTCGTGCAACGTTTAATTGCCGCCAGTGCAGTGCTGGTGAAGCAGTGGTGGTCCAGCGTTCAAGATTTCTGCTTTGGCCTTGCGGGCCCAAGCATTCACTAACTTGCGTCTAGCAGAGCCAAACTTTGAGTTGGCGTCGGTCTAACGGGGGTGAACTTTGCCAGGGCAGAGAATGGACCTCTCCTAACCGCTCGCAATATTTTGTGCAGCTCAAAACTTTTGGAGCGGTTGGACGGACCCTCAAGGAATCAGCAGTACCTGAGCCTATGCGGCGTTGCTTTGACGGAAGCCCTCCTGGCAAACCTAACAACAGCTCTCCTGACTTCCGTTAACAATGCCACTGCAAATGCCCACTAAGCGATGGCTTACTGAGCAAGGCTACAAAGCTCGCCAGGGTTACACAGGCCTGCTCTATGCCAACTGTCCCGCCCAAAGCTCTTTTTTTCTAATGTATTTCGGCTGCTTTGTAGAAGCTATGTCCTAGAAAACAACGTTTTTATTATTTTTAATTTTGACGAAAAACTGAATAAACGTTCACAGGATTCATGGATTTTTTAGACAAAACATTTTTCTAGAGACTTGAGGAAATATCTTACACCAATATTTGCACTGTTTAATGTATTTGCTTATTTACAAACCACCAACCATATTTTAGTTTAGTGCATTAATCTGGAAATTTACCCGGTTGTGATACATTTTTTTATCTCTGCTCTTTTGCTTAAAAAGAAGATAAGCTGCCAAAGCAACATATGTTTGCTTTGCTTGGTTTTATAAAGCAGTTTTCTGTTTTCCAGTTTTATGTCTATATTTCAAAGCAATCGGTCATCTCATCAGTTGTATCCAGAATTTCGTGGTCTGGTTCACACAAATGTTGGCTAGTTTTGACTGCTACTCTCCACAGTAACTGTGATGAACTTCTCAGTGGTGTTCATACTTTTCAAGCGATGAGATTGTCTCCGGTGTTTATTTTTAACGGGAAGAACAGCTTTCTCACACACTTGTTTCGACAGTGAATGTGCAGGAACATGGAAGTCAGAAGAGGGAGTGATGTGTTCCTCCACTGAACAGAAGCAGGCAATACAAAGGCAAAAAAAAAAAAAAAATGGGCGAATTGCATTCGGGAGGGCTGTAAGATATAAGACAAATCATTCCAGTAACTTACTCTGTTTCTTTCTAATTGTCTGTCCTCTCTGCCTCTATCTGTTTTTCTGTGTGTGTGTGTGAAGTTCAGTTTCCTTTAACTTCTTCAGTAAGTTTTTCCTCGTTTTCAGTGATAAAAACACATTTTTCTGGACAAAGTTTCCTCTGTAGTTGTGTACTCTAATCGCTGAAATAAATTCAAGTTAAATGATGCAATTTTCCCACCATTGCGCTCCAGGCGTAAAATTCCAGTCACGGGTGATGTCACCAGCAGGTGTCACATTCTGCAGCAACAGGGGTGATTCCGCTCCGATTGGCCGTGTGACCACTATGACGCCAGCAATTATGAATCGCTTGAAGTATAAACCGGCCCTAAAACAAAATTGATCTGGATTGAGGTATTTGAGTTGATTGATTTATTTGAAGCAAAACAAAACATTTTAGACACAATATTTGCCAAAAAAAAATGGCTGGAGTGACTCTTTGTTTCAGATTTTAAGGCGCCGTAAAACATTCATCTGTTCATGATGGTTCCTATGGAAACCAAATATGCCCTTTGGTATATTCATATTGAACAGTACGCTTTCATTTAACATCTTTTTGTCTGTATTTGTAGACAATAACTGGACAAACTCTCCTGGACCTGCAGGTTTGGAAAGTTCTGTGAGAAGATCCAATGGCTCATTTGACACTGCTGTCTGCCAGGATTCCAAGCACTCCCCGCCTTCGTGGAAAAATGGTTCTAAATGGGGAGTGAAACGTTTGAGCTCTGACCCAGGTCAGGGTAAACCCAAGAATAAAAGGACAACTGCAAAAGGATCTGAGGAGACAGAGTTGTGGAAAAGTCCCAATGTGGTTGTTTGTGACATTGCCAAAAGTTGCGGCACCTGTAGACACGGATGTGGCCTCATTTTACCGAAAAGTCTCAAGAACAAAGCTGTTCATTGCTTTAAGCAAGCCATGCTAACTGGAAAATGGTTTTTGCCTGGTTGTGCGTTTGATGATAAACGTAAAGAACAGACTCGCAGTTCCACAGCCAGACGTTGCCTCAGTGTGGTTCTGGATGGGAAGAAAATCCGTCAGGATTCAAATGAAGAAGTCTGTGATAGGCAGATGCCCCTCAGACACGCCTCAGCACTCATTTACCGCAACTTCGGAAATCAAGACGCCACTGCTGCTGCTGCCTTGTCTTCAATGCATGAAGGCAATGGAAACCGCTCTAAGGACACGTGTTCTGATGGGGCTGGCCCGGTTTCTCATCAGACAGATGTGCGGGCCCACAAAAAAATCAAACTTGGGGAAAGCTCTTTGTTCATCCTCTCAGGAGACTTCACTGCAAAGGAAAACGGTGCTTCTTTGAATCTTTGTGAGAAGAGCAGTGCCTGGACAGAACAGCATGGAGCCCAGGTCCCATCAGAACCCATTTGTGAGGAAAACTATGATGATATCCCAGAGTCCTTCACCTGCCAGAGAGTCAATGTGTACACCAGGAAGGTACCATATTCATGCGCTCGCACCAACATCCCCTGGCCTTTTGGGAAAGGTCACCTGAGTTCACATGGAGTTTTGGCCTCTTCTTCATCTGAGGGTGTTGATTTATCAGCAAGTGACTCTGTGACCGAGAACGCAAATCAGACGGGTTCCTCCAGCAGCCGGAGCAGCACTGCGCTTCAAGAAACACCTTTGGACAAACAGGAGGGCGGTGACGGGAAGGCAGCAATACCATGTGTAGGTTCAACCAATGGCCTTCGATTGGATCCAAAATCCACTGGCGATGGTGAGAAGCAAACTCCTCCCTCCCTGGATAACGGCCTGGAAAG
Organism: Oryzias celebensis; assembly: GCA_014656515.1. NCBI lineage: Eukaryota > Metazoa > Chordata > Actinopteri > Beloniformes > Adrianichthyidae > Oryzias > Oryzias celebensis. The sequence continues at coordinate 21,027,599 of BNCR01000011.1, read as the reverse complement.
AGTCAGCTCCGGCATAACCAGCTCCACCGCTGCTTTTTCTCCACCTACAGACACATCCACCCAGGGTCATCCCTCTCCCATTTTTCTGCCGTTTTCCTCCTTTCTGTCTGAAAACGCTGAGGATGGGTTGAAAGCAGGTGATAAATCTGTGTTCCACTGTAAACCCTCCCAGCTGAGTGCCTGGAGTTCTCTGTCCTCCTTTACTTCAGATAACCTGGACTCTTCTCATTCTGGTGAATCTTCTCTTCCGTTTCCTCAAGATGAAGACCAGATGGACAAAAGTCTTCCAGGAAAACCGGTTTCAAAAGGAAACTCAGTCCACCTTAAGAGCTCGTTTCTGTGTGGTTTCCTGAAGGCTGGCTGTATGAAAACGGACACAAATCAATTCATCCTGCCAATTCTACTTTCTCCTGTCGCCTCGCCACATACCCTTGCGTGGAGGAAGAACTGTGAGGGTCAAAGTTCAAGAAGTTCTGATGAAGAGGAGCAAACAAAGGACAACCACTCATGTCCTGAACGCCACAGGCTGCAAAACCAAACTGAACAACATTCCAGCTGCAGCACTTCTCCAGGAAAAGCCAGGTCTTCCCATTGGAGGGACAAAGATGAGCGTGAAGGTAAGGAGGGAGTTAGTGATGAACATGAACAGGCTGTGGGACTGGCGGAAGAAGATGCCTCCGATTCTAAAACTAAGAGCCCAGCCGGCTCATCTGTTCAGACTGACGCTCAGCCCCACAGTGGCGAGGAGGATCCGTCTGTTCTGGACGAAATCACGGCGTATGAACACGACATCCTGCTAGTGGACCTGTTTCAGGATGACCCCGAGCTATTTGTAGACCCTCCAAAACAAAGTCGGCTAAGGCTGGGTCCTGCACGTGGATCCGTGGCCCCTAAAAAGACAGCCCCGGCTGCTGCCAGGGTGACATTTGCTGTGGGCGGAACTCCAGGTAAAATGGGTCAAAGGTAAGTTTGTGGTGTGATGTAAACTGCAGTGCCACAGGAGCTGTGAAGCCCTAAAGGGGTCCTCTGTGTTTCAGCCCGACCTCTGTGAGGAGCGACTTGTGCAGCGACGGTTGGGACGCCGCAGGTGACAGGAGTTTTCCTCACTTCACCAAAAAATGTTCATCTTTCTAAGCACCAGCATGCAGCGCTTTGGCTGTACACTGAAGCTCTGTGGTTCTGGCCTAAAAACTGATGCTCGTCTTCCTGTTTTTGTTTGCAGAAGAGAGTGACAGCAGACCGTGGAGACCTCGCTGCAGCAGTACCACCCCACCCAACATGCAGAACGCATGTCCTGCCCCAGACGAGCACAGCAGACATGTGGTAATGTGATGGATGGGTGGGTGGGTGGGTGGATGGGAGGGGACACATCTGCTAGACAAAGAACAAAGCATTTGAAATGCTTTTAAGAATTACCAGCAAGTCGTCAGACATGGCTCCTAATGTTCTTGCAGCTTCAGAAGGGAAGCGTTACTAGCATCTTTTGTTCACTCTGAACTAAAAGCTGATAAGTGTTCTGCAATGGTTGCATTGCAGCGCCATCATGTTACAACACCTGAAGGAAGGATGAGATTCATCCACCAGAGAGTTTTATCATCTGAGATAAAATTCCATTAGAAGTTTGTAAACATGTTTTTCATGAAAGGAATTCATTAAAACAGAAACCAGGTAAACAAATGAAAGAAATGATGTGATAAAGTCATAAAGTTGAATGCAGTTCTGCCTCGTCAGTCTCCATAGCAGCTGAGCAGACTTTTTTCATCCAATAGAAGTTCTTCTTAGCTCACAGGTCTGCTTTGCTCTAATGTTTCACCTCACCTTATCCTAAACCCCTTCAACCAGTTTGTCTAAGTCAGTTTGTAATTACAAGCCTTGATCCAGTCATGTGATTGGGTATTGGACCCCATCACAAAGTTTCAGACTCTCATTAATTTGGATTCTTCAACCTGATGACGGATCACATATTTATTTTGTTCTCATTATTCTGATCAGCATTATATGTTTAAAGATAAATTACATAGATATTCACAGATGCAGCCTTCCGGGATCAATACTTCTTCTAATAATTGTTTAAAACTGATGGCAAGTGTCTTTATTGGTTTGTTTCAACACAAACGACAACCCACAAAAGCATTTCCGACCTCAAAAAGATTTTTTCAATCCTTTAGAACTGAGCGTGTCGCACTTTTTGAATTCCCGTAATTTCTGAACAGTTTGCTCTTTTTGAAAAATTCCAGCAGTTTCTGAAAGCTGAAACATTGCGCTTTATTGTCAATATCGTCATTACGCTAATCTCAGCCAGAAGCCCGCGAGCAGCTCCTTTGTTTACCGGGAAGACAGACAGGGCGGTGGCGAAACAGGGATCCGTGCGTGCATTTTTACAACAGCGACAAAAAGAAGAAAAATGTCAGCAAGACAACCCTTCCGTTTAATAAAACCTCCATGGATGTTCAGAGAAGATTTTGAGACAAAAGGAGCAACAGAAGGAATCATTTTTGGTGAGAAAAGGTAATGTTTGAGGAGCTCTATTTCCGGGTTGTTTTCTGGATGAATCAAGGCCTCGCTAGCTAGTTTTTACTCTGAAACACTTACTTTATGAGGGAAATGTAATTGTAATGCTCACACACTTCTAATGTAATGTATGTAACTTCTAATTGTAATGTTCACACACTTAATGTGACCACACACTTCTCAAAGTCTTTCATGTTTGTGATTACCATAGCCTTGGTCAGGTCAGGTGGACCGAGAGGTTTAACGTAGATCCTGGAATTTAACATCCATGTGCTCTGGATCTGCCTTATCGGCTTCATGAGCCTGGCATGCTTTGCCAGTGCAGCATTAGCTTTGCTGAGATGATCATTAAGATAAACAGTTGTCCCTTTCAACAGTCTTCTTTTCTTCATCAGAGCTATTTTGTAGTTTTGGTTCACAAACCTCATAAGGATTGCTGGTTTATCTGACTTCTCTCTCCTGGGAAGCGGGCGACAGATCTTGATGTTATTCAGATCCAAAGAAATCCCTTTAAAAGTGAGAAATGATCCAACTTGACTCTCCACTCTCTCAGCTGTTGCAGCTGCAGCCCCGCTAGCTTCTGTGCTAACATTAGCTTCACCAGACCTAGCCCGGGGTTTGAGTTGAAGTCCCGTGAGAATAATATTATTCATTATTACTTGTTAATCCAAGTCATTAATTTTTCTATGCAGGAGGTCAAGCCGATTATCCCGTTGTTCATTTCTCGCTCTTTCTCTTCAAAAATCTTCTGCAAGTTCTATCAGAGGTGCTAGCTTAGCATCTTAGCTTATCATCTTAGCTTAGCATCTAAGCTTGGATGTCGGCAAGTATAGTTTTAAGCTCTGCAATATTAGATGTTTAATGATTTTTCTATGGTGCCATGTTCAGCTCTATATTGCAGAATTACTGCTTTTTTGCAGTAATTGTGAGGTAATTAAAGATTAAAGTTGCATATATCAGGAAAGCTGCGGACACGCGTCTTCTCGAGACCAGAATTAGAAATAAATCTGAATCCATTTATAACGGCAGTCAGGAACAGCTCCACTGCAGGGGTGCAGCCAACTGCTCCAGAAAGTATTCAGACACCTTAAATGCTTCCCTCTTTGTTATATTGCAGCCATTTAATAAAATCATTTAAGTTCATTTATCTCTCATTATTGTTCACACAGCACCCCATACTGACAAAAAACACAGAATTCTTGACATTTTTGCAGATTTATTAAAAAAGAAAAAATGAAATATCACATGGTCCGAAGAATTCAGAGCCTCTGCTCAGTATTTAGTAGCAGCACCTTTTGATCTAATACAGTCATGAGTCTTTTTGGGAAAGATCCAACAAGTTTTTCACTCCTGGATTTGGGGATCCTCTGTCATTCCTTCTTTGGAGAAGGTTTTGGTCCAGGATATCCCTGTACTTGGCCACATTCATCTTTCCCTTCCTTGCAACCAGTCATCCTGTCACTACAGCTGAAAAACACCCCCACATCATGATGCTGCCACCACCATGCTTCACTCTTGGGACTGTATTGGACAGGTGATGAGCTGTACCTGCTTTTCTCCACACATTCCGCTTAGATTTAAGGCCAAAAAGTTCTATCTTGGTCTCATCAGACCAGAGAATCTTATTTCTCACCATCTTGGAGTCCTTCAGGTGTTTGTTAGTAAACTCCATTCTGGCTTTCATGTGTCTTGCACTGAGAAGAGGCTTCCGTCGGGCAACTTTGCCAGTCAGTAGCTGGACTTAATTGAATGTGTAGAACCATCTCATGGATGGTCAGGACAGCACAGAGCAAAAGTACTGTACAGGAGGACCTTGAACTTCAACAAGATGATATCATTGATGTGGTTTAGTATAGAGAGAAACAGCGGTGAAAAAGTGTACTGCACACCACAGCAAAACGCTTTCGTTCCTGTATTTCATCACAAGCAGCAACATCAGATTTTTAAGTTGTTAGAAATATGAAGAGAGGAGGGCCAAATGCCCTTTGAAGTTTGAAGTTTGTGTTTTAATTTGAACTTTTCTTCTGAGTTAAATATATGTCACAGCATCTGTCTGAACAGGTCTGAATACTTAAGACCATGTGATTTTTCTTTTTTTTTTTTCAAAATAAATCAGCAGATAAAGATAAAAATTCTGTGTTTTTTTGTCAATATGGGGTTCTGTGTGGACATTAATGAGTAAAAAAATTTACGTCAATGATTTTAGAAAATGGCTGCAATATAACAGTGAAAACTTTCAAGGAGTGAATACTTTTCATACCCACTGTTTATGGTAAGATTTTTTAATGGAGATGTGATCGCGCAATCAAAAATGTTCAAAAGTTTAGAAGATACTTAAGGAACAGTCACTAAACTTTATCACATGACCAATTTCCCCCTATTTTTACTAGTTAATTGTTAAAAATTTTTACTAGTTGAAAGTTGCACTATTATTATTTGATTGCTAAAGCTGCTTCACAGAAGGGCTCTGTTTAAATGTAAAGTCATAAATGAAAGTTAATGAAATAAAAATCAGGCACAAGATGGGTCTGTTTTTAAAATTGTTGGTTTTTTCAATGTGTTTAATTTTTTTTTATAAAGGCCTATATTACAAAACAGTTGTCTCAATGGGCTTCATACAGGTATTTTTTACAGAAGGACATAAAGTCAGTCCTAATATAAATATAAATAAATTATATAGCATACTGCATATAGCATTTAATATTTAATATAAAGTAAAGCTGGTTGCCAAACTAAACAAACTAAGCTAAGCTGGGCATCCCTGCTTTTAGACTCTCCAGTCTCGTTGAGGAAAAACTCGTAAAAAACCTGGTTTTGGTGGGGGGAAAAAAGGAAGAAACCTTGGGGATGAAGGAGGGATCCTCTGTGTTACATAAAGTATTGGATCATGACTCTGTATCAGCAGATACTAAAAATCGAATTACTCAGAATTCAGAGTTAAAAAAATAAATAAATAAAACACCTGATCAGGGTATCCCCATTTACAAGTGTCTCGTTTTGTTTCTGGCACAGTTTGGACCATTATCTCCCTGCTAGATGACCCTGAAATCAACAGTTTCCTCCTCTGTTGACGTTTAATTCATTTGAACTTAAAAAATTTATTTTTAGTTTTCTAAAGTTCACCCCATTCTTTAGTCAAAACTTGAGCTACATGAGTTTTAATATTACAAATATAAAAGCTGTAGTTTTTAAATGTTTTACACAGATAAAAAAATCAGTGATGGGGTCATTTAAGATGGAAGGTTAATTGTTTTCGACAGGTTCAACTTGATGTCAACAACAACCACCATGCAGACGGCGTCTATAAAAGGTATGGATTCATCCATCAGTCCATGTTGTTAGTTCAGTTTGGTGTTAAATGGGTTCTTTTCTGTCTGACAGGATTCAGCCCATCCAGACAGTCAGCTCTTCTCTTCTGTCTGCAGGAACGGGTGAGTGAAAGTGAACTTCTCACCTCAGTCCTACAATTTCACCTGATGTTGGGCCAAACAAAGCTGTTCTCTCTGCACAGGCCCCAGGGTTATAAACGCAGCTGGCGGGTCCGAGTTCCGGCGTCAGAAGTCCAATTCTGTAAGTGTTTCATAAAAGGAGGACTCACCATGATTAGAACAAACGTTCGACATTTCCTCTGGGTCCATTTTGCTTTTTTATTTTTGTAGAAAAAATAAACATGTACACCAGATTTGATATAATTGCTACAATTTAAAAGAATTGACTAAATACAGTGGGTACGGCAAGTTTTCAGACTAACTTGTTGACTAACTTTTACACCTTTAAGTTTGGTTTCATACCCAGCGCTCTCAGAATTGAACCAAAGACTGAAGCAAACTGCACTGCCTAAATGTGCTCGTTGTAATGAGAAGAATACCCGTCTGGTCTTGGTTTTCTTCTGCGTATAACACGGTAACAAACGTCTGATACTCCTTCCTGGAGCACGTTTGCTGTCAGATAATCTACAGCTTTGACACAAGTCTTTTTCTACAGTTTCTAGTTGTTTTTGGTCCTCATAGCTCACAGCATTTGGCATGTATTTTCTTTACATCACTTCTGCATCCTAAAGTGACCAGAAACATTTAGCTCTCAAGTGGATCAGGGTAAATTTGTTTTTCTGCTCCAGACTTCAGGTGAGCTTTGACCCCTGCATAATATTAATAAAAATAAGGTGCTTCAACGCATTAAACCTGTGTGTGAATCAAACCCTGGTGTAAGTAGATCTTCAAATCACTCAACGGGGTTGAGGCGGAGCGACACTCCGTCTCCGTGCTTAAAGATAGTGATTTTTGAGATTTCAGTCAGACTTCAGCAAAACACACTAGTAGAATGATGCTCACATATTAGCATTCATGAACATCCTTGCTGTAGATCCTTTGACATCTTGTCTCCTCAGTACTGCAGACAGTATTTCAGTGAGTCGCTGAGTTGCGGGTTCAAGATGTGTCGCTTCCAGCATCTTCCTGTGGAGGGGGATGAGAAGGTACTCACCGCTCGCTCTGTGTTGGAGGTGGGGTGGGGGTTCCTGCAGGTTTAACCACCTCAGAATGAAGAAATTCACCAAACGTTTGTTTCCTCTCAAGTTGATTGGAAGACAATTCAGTCAGGGTTCCTCTCCTGGTCCTGACTCAAAACTTTACATTTCTGTCCGTCTGCAGATGACTTTCGTGACTGACAAAAATTGTATTTAAACGAGGGAGGGGCCAAAGCTGTGCAGCTGAATTTGAAAGCAGAGCTCCCCAGATCTGATGAACTTGACGCCTGGTTCACACTGAATACGGAAGCGCCGCAAAGCGGCGTGGAACAGAGGCTGCTTCCATTTGGCGCCCTTGTTAACGCGTGGTGTAATTCACACCAGATGCGAAGCACCGCAGATCTCCACGGCCGGCTCGCGCCGTGCAGCGGAACGTTTCGGCATCTGGTCTTCTTTTTTGCCTGAGCCGCAAGTGATCCGCGTCAATACTGGTAGAAAGTTACGCCAAGACACATGAGAAAATCGAGTCAATTTTCAAAACATAACCAAATTTTCCCAATAAAACACTGCGAATGACAAAAGCGCAACACACAAAAACAAACAGCCACGAACAGACAGACACGTACACACAGATCAACGTATTGGGTCAACTATGGAGCGGGGGGTGGGGTGGATGTAAAAAAACAGATAGCGACCAGATAGCGACAAGACGGACGACGTAAAACTAATTGCAGAAGTACAGAGATTTGTAGGATCCCCAGCACGTGCTCCATGTTTGAAAAGGACAACGTTAAAACGACAATTGTTGGGAGACTGTAGCAACAACAATCAGATCAGTAAGTACAGTCTATTGTTCAAATCAAACAGGAAGTTCTTCACTAAACTAGGGTCAATAATGGCAAAAAAAAACCCTCACTCACTCCGTTCCGCGTCCAGTGTGAACTTGGCGCCAGTCAAACAGTTGCTTTTGTGTCTTAATTTGATAAATGGTTAAAGCGACAGTCTGGACAGCCCCCACCCACCCCATAGGTTTTGACTGTTACTGCAAAATCCCTTTTTGATTCAGTTTTTCTTTCTTCTAGTTCTGCGTTGAAGCTGTGATGAGGTTCATCAAAAACCCAGCATGCCTGCAAAAAGCTGGTGAGGATTCTTCTGTCCCTTTATTGTTTCTCCTTTCCCCTCTGACCTCCTGTTTGCCTCCAGGAGTTGTCTTCACCGGGTACTACCACAGCAGCCCACCGGGGGTGTACTTCTCCATGCAGATGCTCCTGTCCCTCCTCTGGGCTCTGCTTAAAGCTGGGATGGTGTCTGATATTTTCTCCGTCCTGCGCGTCTCTTTGGCCCACAACATAGTGGTTAGTCTGATGTTTGTTTGTTTGATTTCCTCTGTTGGTAAATTTTGATTTTTCATTTATTTATTTTTACATTTTGTGGGTTTTTTTGTCTTTTGTTATTCAAACATGTTAGAAATAACTTTGTTCCTGTGGAAGAATGCTTTGATCTTCACCAGGAAATGGTGAAGTTTAGATAAATGTTTAGATAAGTGAAAAAGATAACTAAATGTTAGAGATTCAAAAGATAACAGATACTTTTTGAGACAGTACCTACAGTATTAGCAGTATTAGTTCAAAACCATGAATACAAACAAGATACTGTTGATAAAGTATCAAATCGATTAGAAAGTTATCAAGCTAGTCTGTCAAACCTCCAATCCTCCATCAACTGCTCACTACTTTGCACATTACAAAGAGCCGTCATCTCCTGGTGTTTCACTCTACTTATCCAAAATCTAGTGCCCTAGACATTTCCCTGAAGTCTTGGCAAAAAACAGTGTTCATTGATGGCCACCAGATTGGCCAATACACCATTAGGTAGGTCTGCACAATAAACCGAAAATTTACTGTCATCATGGTTTCAGCCCAGTGCGGTATGCTTACTGCAAAAGTAGACATAAGTGGTAGCAAGTGGTCTCCAGTTGCACACATGCTAAACTATCTCTTTGTAGTTTGAATTAACAAATCAAATAAAGCCCTTTATGCGTGAAACCAATGGTATGGAGCTCTTTGTGTCATTGACCAATCACTGGAGCCCCTTAATGCTTGATGCCCGCCTTCTACATGGTGCAGGAGAATGAAAAAACCTACATTTTTCCCTGACACGTGACGGAACAAGACTTGAGATGCAGCACCTCAGAGGATATGCTCAAGATGAAACAAAGCATGTTGGTCAATGGATCGGGTTACTCGCCACACAGGTGAACAGTGGACCCACCAACCCCCCCACCCCCTGGCCCGCATCATTTAAATCAAGTTTCTGATCAAACGGTACGCAATTCGCACATCAAATTCGCCTCCACCGTCTAGTATTTAACGTGCGTCAAAGTTGCTGCCTGATGCTTGTTCGAAAGCGTCTAAGAAATCGTACACTTCTGCCGCGTGTGGGAGGAGTTTAACTCATAACACGTGGATGATGAGAGATCAAGTTTATTCTACAAAAAAACATCGATAAACCCGTTTCTACGTCTGGGTTTTTGAGGCTATCCAAAATGCACTTTTGTGTAAATGAACATATTGAGTATTTTTTTTTACAAAGGAATCTCATGAGATCAAAGATGTTATTAGTATTTTTATAAATAAGCCTCAATGAGCACATTTTTGATGTAATATATGTGTGTTTGAAGTACTTTACATCTGTTTTATTAAAAATATATGTTAAATAAAATAATGCATTTTTAGCTTTATTAGGTTAGTTTTCCTTTCTTTTTTTCCCCTCTTTTTACTGATCAATCAAAAATGATCCGAACCGTGACTCTAAAACCTTTACACAAACCTTGGTTTTTGTTATCTGCTACACCCCTAATGCCGGTTATTTGGAGACACTAAACACAGGTAGAATGCAAAACATCCTGAAAAACATACATTATGTAAATAAAACTGTCACAGTGAAATGAAAATGTATTAGTGTTTTTGTTTTGCTATTTGTCTATTTATCGCCAGTCATACTGTCATCGCAGATTCAAACACAGATGATTTTTGTAGCTATGGTGTAGAAATGTAGAATAACTTTTCTGTTGTAATGCTGCACATTTTGTTTAACAGCAAAAAAACCACAAGTAGCCAAAGAGAAGTAGAAGTAGAAGTAGAAGTAGCCGGAGAACTGTCTCCGAGCGGGTTCAGAACTGTGTGAGCTGGCAGAGGCGGCTTTTTGAATGTGGACATGCCGCTCTGCACAGTCCTGAGAAACCGTGCAAACAATCAAGTGAATTCCTGTTTCCAATCGGATCAAAGCTAAATAAAGTTTGATGTTTTTTGCACGTATTTACATGTGGCCAAGATGCACATTGCTGCATCAACTACACGGATTTTAAAGGATAGCTAAACAGTAAATAAACTATTTTTGGCTGTTTACCTCTTCAAATGGGATTATAAAAGAGCTGATTGTTGGTCCTTGCCAAATATTTGATGATTGAAAATTAAGTTGTTTAATACGCTGCTTAACTTTAGCGTAGATCACAGGTGAACTGCCTTCAGTCGTCCTAAATCTACTGACTTGCACAACTTTACAGTCGACTTGGAAGTTAGGCAACAGTGATTGAGTGCAGTTGGCATTGAATCCAGCGAACTCTGCCCTGATGATGGATCAGCAATGAACATTTCACTTGACATTCTTTGCTTAAAACGTTAGCTTTTCTTAGCTATGATGCTTGCGCCATTTTACCACTCAGACACGGGTCCCCTTTAGTCCTGCAAACTCTCATCTGTGCCGGTGCTGTGCCAAGACATGTACACCCTGCCAGATTTTCCAACCCCTGTCACTGGCATCGTTGATTTGTTTCGTGACATTCATAATTCAGATCGCTGTCAGGCATCGTCTTGAAACAACAAGGTTCTGGACCATGTACCATGCAAAACAACCACCCTTTCCTTCCCCGAGCTCCTTCCAACATCCACCCAGCCCCTACAACACATGCCCCCAACCCCACCCCACCCCCCACCCCCCCGGAAAACTGAACAAAGACTAAAAACTGCAGCTCTAAGGACAAAGAAAACTATATGACATTTCCAAAAGAAGTAATTCCTACTTATCCCAAAGTCTCAACTACAGTGCATCTGGAAAGTCTTCCCAGCACCTCACTTCTACATTTTATGGTGTCACAGCCTTATTTTCAAAATGGATTAAATCAGTTTTCTTCCTGAAACATTCTTTGAAAAACATCCCATAAGGACAATGTTGAAAAAGTTCTTTTAAAATTGTTGTAAATGTATTAAAAATGAAAAACCAGAGAAATTACATGTACAGAAGTATTCCCAGCTTTTACTGTGAAGCTCCAAAGTGAGCTGAGGTTTCTTCTGTTTCCACTGATGAGTCTTGAGATGTTTCAGCTGCTTCATTGAAGCCAACCTGTGGTCAATCCAGTGGATTGGACAGGATTTGGAAAAAGGTACAACCCTGTCTACATGAGGTCCAGGGTTGACAGTGCATGTCAAAGCACAAACCAAGCCTGAAAGAAAAGGAATGTCTGTAGACCTCAGAGACTGGATTGTCTTGAGGCACCAGGCTGGGGAAGAGTCCAGAAACATTTCTGCTGCCTTGAAGTTTCACAATGAGCACAGTGACCTCCATCATCTGTAAGTGGAAGAAGTTTGGATCCACCAGGACTCTTCCTAGATCTGACCGGCCATCTCAGCTGAGTGATTGGGGGGGGTGGCACTGGTCAGGGAAGTGGTCACTCTATCAGAGCGTTCCTCTGTGGAGAGAGGAGAACCTTCCAGAAGGACAACCATCTCTGCAGCACTACACCAACCAGGCCTGTATGGTAGAGTAGCCAGACGGAAACCCCTTCTTCTTAAAAAGCACATGGAAGCCCGTCTGGAGTTTGCCAAAAGGCACCTGAATGACTCACAGACCACGAGAAACCACATTCTGTGGTCTGATCAGACCAGAATAGAACTTTCTGGAGAGAATGGAGTGAAAACCAGGCACCCCTCATCACCAGGTCAACACCATCCCTACAGTGAAGCATGGTGGTGGCAGCATCATGCTGTGGGGATGTTTTTGGGCAGCAGGAACTGGAAGACTGGTCAGGATAGAGGGAAAGCTGACTGCAAGAGCGTTCCTGACCTCAGACTGGAGCGACGGTTCATCTTTCAGCAGGACAATGATTCAAAGAACAACGCCAAGATCTGGAAGGAGTGGCTTCAGAACAACTCTGTCCATGTCCTTGATTGGCCCAGCCAGAACCAGACCTGAATCCAATAAAACATCTATGGACAGATGTGAGAATAGCTGTGCACCCACGCTTCCATCCAGCGTCAGCGCTACTGCAAAGAGGAACGGACCAAACTGTCCAAAGAAAGGTGTTCCAAGCTTGTGGCGTCACATTCAAAACCACTTGAGGCTGTAAATGCTGCCAAAGGTTCAGCAACTAAGTGCTGAGCAAAAGGCTGTGAATACTTCTGTACACGTCATTTTACAGGTTTCAATTTTAAACACATTTGCAACAATTTAAAAAGATTTTATTCAACATCTTCATTATGGGGCAGCCGTGGTGCAGTGGAAAGGGCACTTGGTCTCTGATCAAACGATTGCAAGTTCGATTCCCGTCTTGCCCGCCCATGTGTTGAAGTGTCCTTGGGCAAGACACTGAACCCCACGTTGCCTCTGATGGAAGGTTGACGCCAGTGTTCGGCAGCGGACCCGCCATCAGTGTGTGAATGTGTGAATAGGACTGTGACAGTAAAGCACTCTGGGCCTTAGGGTTAGGGTTAGCGCTATATAAGTATACGCCATTTACCATGGCGTGTTTTTCAAAGAATGTTTCAAGTAGAAGACTGATTTCATCCATTTTGAAATAAGGCGGTGACATCATAAAATGTGGAAGAAGTGAGGCACTGCAATTATAATTCTGCCGTTTTTAGCTAACATCTAAAATCAGGTATTGTTTTCTTTGGAATATAGTTTCTGCAGAGCGGCAGAAGTTCAATTGAAATTCACCTCTTACTTGTGGGCGGGACTGTTGATGCAGAAGTAATCCTTTGCTGATATCTCCTTGAAATGTTATCTCCCCTTTCTCCTTCTAGCCTACAGCCCCTCACAACCCCAAGCTAATATTACTGGTACAATAGAAAAGGTGAGCAAAAAGAGCTATGCAGCCATACAGTTCTGATCCAGAGTCCAGCTCAGACGCGGAAAGCAAATACATTTATGGATCTATTTGTTACCAAGTAGATGCATCAGAATAGAGCAGAGAGACTGTAGTCTACCCATTTCACTTGCTGTGTCACAAATTTAAACTTATTAATAAAGAAAAACTAAGAACTGCTGTTCTTAATCTTTCTAATCCTTTTATATATGTATATAAATCATGAAAAAGTACATGTTACAAACAAGAATTTTTTGGAGAGTGTCTTTAAACACCAACTTTTTTCACCAACACGTAATTTATCATCATTGTAGAATTGTGCTTCAAACAGAGGACTTTATGTTTATCAGTTTGTAGGTTAATCATTTTCAAGTTCGAATGTCAATATTGACAGCGATTAATGGGGACAGTGACCATTTAAACATGCTCAGTTAAATGCAATGTGGTTTAGAAGGTGGGTGCACTAAACTTTTGCACTGATGCTCCTAAGAAATAAAAGTCAGGCACACCGATGCAACCAGTGCAACATTGGGTGCGTGTGACCTGTGTGCACAGGGTACATGCGTACTAACACAAACTGGACAGCTCAGATGTACATTCTCACAAACAAAATCAATCATTTTTATGTACCTGCACACACACACACACACACATACAGGGATGTGACTTTCAGTGGAGCACCACTGAAAAATCTGGTCACATGGACGACCAGATTGGTCGTACTCCAGAGCTCTACATCTTTTGGAGACCTGCGACTATTCCATCCCAGACAGAATGATGATGGCTAATGGGTTCATTTTGTGGTGAAATTCAGTCACAAAATGCAGACAACACCAGATGAACATGTCAGGATTGATCGGAATGATGAGAACATGGTTTTCTGTTCTGATTAGAACTGGCTGTGAACGTTTCTTTTCCCTGTGAACCATCCTCTCATCCGGAACAAAGTCGCGGGGGCAGCAGTCTAAGCAAAGATGCCCAGACTTCCCTCTTCTCTGTCACTTCCTCCAGCTCCTCTGGGGTGACCCCAAGACGTTCCCAGGTCTGGCGAGAGACGTAGCCTATCGGTTTCCCAGGGCCTCTGCCCACTGGGACATGCCTGGAACACCTCCCCAAGGAGGTGTTCAGGATGCATCATGACCAGATGCCCGAGCCAACTCAACTGGCTCCTCTGGATGTGGAGGAGAAGCGGCTCTACCCTGAGCTCTCACCGGGTGACCGAGCTTCTCACCCTCTCTCTAAGGGAGCACCCAGCCACCCTACGGAGGAAGCTAATTTCAGTCGCTTGTATCCAGGACCTCGTTCTTTCGGTCAAAACCCAGAGCTCATGACCATAGGTGAATATTGGAGCGTAGATTGACCAGTAAATTGAGAGCTTTGCTTTTTGGCTCAGCTCTCTCACCACAACAGACCGGTACAGCGACCGCATAACGATGGACGCAGCACCAATCCGCCTGTCGATCTCACTCTGCGATCTTCCCTCACTCATGAACAAAACCCCAAGATACTTAGACTCCTCCACCTAGGAAAGGAGCACTTCACCCACCCAGAGAGGACAAACCACCTTTCTCCGGTCGAGAACCACGGCCTCAGACTTAGCTGTGCTGACCCTCATCCCAGCCTCTGTAAACCATCCCAATGCATGCTGGAGGTTCTGGCTCGATGAAGCCAGCAGGACAACATCATCTGCAAATAGCAGAGAGGAAATCCTGTGGTTCCCAAACCAGACCCCCTCCAGCCCCTGGCTGCGCATAGAAATTCTGTTTATAAAGACAATCAACAGAACCGGTGACAAAGGGCAGCCCTGCCGGAGTCCAACATGCACCGGTAAAAGGTCTGACTTGCATCCGGCTATGTGGACCAAGCTCCTGCTCTGGTCATACAGAGACCGGACATCCTTCATTAAGACTCACCAAACTCCCAGAGAACCCTCCACAGAACACCACAGGGGACGCGGTCGAACGCCTTTTCCAAATCCACAAAACACATATGAACATGATGAGTGAACTCCCACGAACGCTCCAGCACCCTAAAGAGGGTGTAGAGCTGATCCACAGTTCCACGACCAGGATGGTCATGGTTTCGAAGTTATGTTGTGTAAATACATACAGGACAGAACAGAGACAATAAATATGAGTCAATCTGGACCAATGTTGCGCATTAGAGGGGTAGTGATACAAAAACAGCTTTTATTCAAAAAGTAAGAAGTGAAAAAATAAAACAGTTGTGTGTGATGGTCTGAAACCAACTAATTGAGGAATACCTTGACTACCGAATTATAGTTTAATGTATTGCAAAGATATCAAAAATAAAACTCAAACAGGAACACAGTGTGGGAATCACCTGTTGTCATAAATCCATATTTTAATAAGGACTTCTGGTAATCTAATGTTTTGTGTCTTGAAGTTGTATCCTATTGTTCTGTCTGTTCCTGCACTTATCCATGTGCAGAGAAAGGTTCCACATACACCTGTTCTTGTGTGACACCCCCCAGTGACTGAAATGTAATCGAGAGAATCTGGTACATTTTCAAAACCAAAAGTTTTTCAGAATAAGAGATCGTTCAGTTGTCATTTTGTCTCCCCTGACCAAACTTTACAGCTCAAGTGATTGAAGGTGAAGCTGATTATTTTGCAAAATAAAATATTTTCAGAATTTAAAACTAAATATCTTATTATTTATTCCACGGCCTGGTGGCAATTGATCCACGGAATGGTTCCGGTCCGCGGCCTGGTGGTTGGGGACCTTTGATATACAATAAAATATTATCTTTGGCACACTAAAGAAGAATAAGAGTTATTTTCACAAGTTCATTTTCCTACCCAGAAGTAAGACACCCTGATCTCTGATAGGGCTGGGTTAATAAAATGGATTAATCGATTTGAATCGATCTAAACTTAATAGGTCAATAACTGATCCTTAGAAGCAGAGATCTAAGTCAAAGTCAACTAGCTTGATGCTAACGTATGATGGAATTTTCCAGAGGAAAGCCAATGAACAGCTTTAAGCAGTGGGGCAAAATAGTATTATGTCAGCCACCCATTGTACAAGTTCTCTCATATAAAAGGGAGATGAGAGGCCTGTAATTTTCATCATAGGTTTACCTCTACTATGAGAGACAAAATGAGAAAAAACATCCAGAAAATCACAGTCTGATTTTTAAAGAATTTAGTTGTTAATTGTGGTGGAAAATACGCATTTCATCACCTACAAATGAACAGGATTTCAGGCTCACAGACCTGTAACTTCTTCTGTAAGAGGATCATCTGCCCTCCACTACTTACCTATATTAATGACACCTGTTTGGACAAAAGACCTGTCCACAACTTCAGTCACTTTCCAAACCCCACTGTAGCTAAGACCAAAGAGCTGTCTTAGGACACCAGAAACAAACTTGTTGACCTGCACCAGCCAAGGAAGACTGAATCTGCGATAGATAAGCAGCTTGGTGTGAAGAAATCAACTGTGGGAGCAACTAGGAAATGAAGGACAAGACTAAATGAGATCAGATGGCTGAATGAGTTGGGTTTGCGAATATACCACTCAACAAAACACAATTAAGTTAAAAGAACTGCGTGAGTAGTGTGAAGAACATTCTGTTATATATTCTCGTATGAAAGTCTGGCTTAAACGTAAGCAAGAAAAAAAAAAACATTGGAATTGGAAAACCGCGCCAAAAAAAGTAATGAAACGCCGGAAACCACATCAAGTCTGAAAATCAACGCTGAGGGAGAAACTTCAGAAATCCTCAAAGAACTCCGACTGTCTCGGTCAGAAATTGCAAGTCATTTTGCTGAACTAAGAAAAGATGTTACTGAACTAAAACAGAAGTTCGACAAGTTGGAAATAAGGGTTGACCACACAGAGGAAAGAAGTGCACAGTCGGGCGAGACGAAACAAATTAAGGATTTATGTGGTGCTGGAGAAAACTGAAGGAAGTGACAGTGGGATTTATTGTAAAACTGATTTGTGAACAATTAAACATTTGGGAGAAGATCTGCAAAGAAAGAGTCCACCGTACCACAGGAATCTCCTCTGAATGAATGGGATACACATGATCAATGATTGTAAAGTTTCAGAGTTCCAAGGACAAACAGTGTTCCACGCTGCGTGAGCCCAGAAGCTTGGTACAATTAATGATCAGAGGATTTATTTTGACGAGGACTTCACAAGAGAAGTGTTCAATGAACGTTCAAAGTATAAAAACACAAGTAAACAACTCCAGACACGTAAAGTTAAATCGTGCATTCTGTTTCCACCCAAATTAAAATTGTTCCTGCAAGATAGAAAGTTTAAGATTTTTGACTGTCCTCTGCAAGCAGTTGAAGGATTAAAGGAGTTGGATGTGACAATGGAAGCCCCCAAAAAAAGAACTGGACTGGGAGACAGTCCTGTGCGCCGCAGACTGGGATTCTCCTCATGGCAGGAACATACATGCTCCTGTTGAGAGTAGAGCAAATACTCTTGAGAGTCTTTGTTCTTCTCTGAAAGCCAGTGAAAAGACTGTCAGTGATAGAAGATGAAAGTCTGTTGACCTTCAACAGCCACAAAACATCATTGCTGTACAGAAGATCTGCATGGAGGAATGGGCCTAAAAACCAGCAACAGTTGTGAAAAGCTTGTAAGGACTTACAGAAAATGTTTGACTGCTGTCATTGCCAACAAAAGGTATACAACAAAGTATTGAGCTGAACTTGTTTTTGACCAAATTCTTATTTTCCACCATAATTTACAGATACATTCTTTGTCATGTTGACACAATGTGTTAATGTGTAGGCCGGCAGACCACAACTGCAGCGGCAAAAGAGAGCGATATACATGCTGATCGTCACGATTGGTTCACTAAAGCATCAGTTCAGAGAGAAAGTTCTCCTCTTGCTGCTTGGAAAACATGCAGGAATACGGCCCTCGAGGCCTGGAGGCCATCCCTGACATAGGCCTTTTAATGTTGTGTCTCCTTTGATCTTCAGGAAGCTGAATTTCCTGGTTTTTGTCCTTAATGAAACATTCACTCAGTCATTTTTGGGAGATTTTCTAAAACGCAAATTAGTAATAAAAACTAGAAGAATAAATTCCAAATCAAAACAGAATTTATTAGAACTCATTTAAGTAAAAAAAAAAACTACAAGTGGAATTTTGAGTTTGTTTTTCCTACTTTTTCAATTCTGGATCTTATTGTTAAGGTATCAGTGATCTGCAGATTCCATGTTTAATCATCTGTCATCGTTCATCACCCTTACAAACATCTCCTTCTGATTTTCAGCCCAGCCACGAGTTCCTGCTTGACCTTTTCAACTTTGTGCGGGAAAAGTCTCTCACGGGCTTTGTTCCTGAACTCATGCAGCTCACCTTTAAGGTACCTCACCTCTTCAAACTGCACGGACAGCCCTGCAGGGCGGCGCTGTTCTTCATTCATTCTGTGTTGGCAGATGGCAAGCGTTGGTCTGGAGCTCAGCTTGGATTGCCTGGACTGTGTGAAAAACATGCCTCTGTTCCAGCAGACTGTTCATCCACACCCCGCAGCTTCAGCGTCTCCACACCTCAAGTTAGTGGAGCTTCAGCTTCATTCCATCCTTCTATCTCTGATGGATTTTTCTAACAAGCCAAATGAACTGATTTTCTGTCTCCTAGCGCTCCCTTACCGGACTGCCTGAACTTGGCTCACGCTGTTGTTGAAGTAGAGGTTAGTTCTACTAAAACAGCGCTTTTAGTTCATGTGTTTCTAATGTGATGTTTTCCCTCAGCTGTGCACCAAACAGGAGGACTGGAAGCGCATGGGGAAAGTCTTTTGCTCCATCTGCCAGTCCAGCTATCATCCCAGTCAGGTGGAGCGCATCAGCGGCCGCATCACCATTGCACTCCTGTCTGAGAGCAAAGACAAGCTGTCGCTGCCCTTTGCTGCCTTTGTGGAAACAGGTAGAAAGTTCTATTGAGAACTTGAATGTTTTCCATTGAAAACACATGTTCATAAAGCTGCGTCCACACCAAACGCAACTCCAGCGTCAAATTCTTGTCGGCCACCTCTCTTGAGTTCGCTGATTGACGCCCATCCAAAAATGTATTCATAAGCTTAACGCCCGAGATGCGTGTGGGAGGAGCTGATGCTAGATGTTTTTTAGCCTGGTTGCTACATGGAGCAGAGTCGGTGTGTACCTCATTACAAAACATGGAAGCAACAGATGATGTTTAAAAGTCAGGTTTATTTATTTATTTTGAAAAGTTCTACAAAAACATCGGTAACCTCGTCTCCATGTCTGGTTTGATGAGGTCATTCAGAGACTCTCCGGTACGCTGAGCTTCACCTGCTGCTGCAGGAGCTGCATCTGCTTGCAGTGGTACCACTGTGTCTCTGTGAGCCAGTTTGACAGCTTGCTGTCCGAGGGGGAAAAATAAAGTTAGAGGAACTTATGTTTATTGTCCAGATGCAAAAAAAGAAAACTATAAAGTTCAGGAGGAAAACGATGACATTCTCCTACGTGATGTTTTTAGACTCCACCCACTGACTACATCATACACCACATGGGCCAAACACGAGTTCCTTATTGGTTGATGAAATACAAATTGTACATCAAAGCTCAGATATTTGAGCTCTGCCCAGAATTTTCACCACGTAAAACGTGCTGTCAGTAGAAAATCATGCCACGCCTGACGCTCAGAAGGCGCCGCAGGACCTCTGGTTGCTTCTGCTCTCTGACTGCATATCAGAACTAGATAACCCTGCTGTGCAAACTGCGTTTGTTGTGAACGCCGCTTTAAGAGTAAACATCTGTAACTCCTCACCTCTGCTTTCTTCTGACAAATATTTTTTCTCCACCTTCCTTTCTGTACGTCTGCAACCGGGACCTTGCCTCCATGTAACAAGTTTTTAAACTTTTTCTTGAGTTTTCTGGAAAGCTTTCCTGATGTAAACCATGAAAAGATCTTTTTTTATTGTCAACAATCAGCTGATGTTGCTTCAGTGATTATGCCCCTTCCACAGCTGAGTCCATGTTGTTAGATTTCTGCAGTCACACCTCCAACCCCTAAAGGAGATGCTCACTTCTCAACTCAGCTGCTTTTAATGGTGTATTTCTGCACTATGGAAGTTTAGGTTAATACAGAAAAAATGTCTTTGATCAAAATGGATTTGAAACAAACAAGTTCTTCTGTTTAACATCAAACTCTGTGGTCAGACAGCGCTGTGTCCGGTTTGTTCCTGTACTGACATGAATCTGACAGTGTGTCTTTGTAGTGTTCCAGAGTGGAGGGGAGGGCAGCTTGGTGAAGAACTTTGTCGGCAGGATTGGAGTCTCTTTGATGTTGAGATACCATAAAACTCACCAGTGGTTGAAGGTAGCTCGCCTGCGTCTCGCCTTCAACCAACTTCCTGCTGTTAAACAGTCCTCTGCGCTCACATGCAGGGCCGCGCTGTGGTGGAGATCATGTCCGCCTGGAAGGTCAGCTACACCACCATGAAGGGCTTGTTTGGGAACGAGGACGGCGCGTCACGCTGCAGCCTGGTCACCGTGGCAACAGAGCTTTTCCTGCTGAGCGGCAGCGTGGAGGGAGCCCTGAACACACTCCGGGGTAACGCCTCTAAGCGAGATGTTCTGACCGAAGACATCATCCTAAACATTAAGTTTTCAACCACTGACTTTGTTTTAGGTGATGGAATTTATCAGGCAGAAACAGAGCACTTAAAGCAGTGGTCTCCAACCCCCAGGCTGGAAACCAGACCACAGAAAACTAAACACGGCCTTCATATTACAGTTTTGATTCCAATCTGATTCTGAAGTAACTTTTATTTTGGAAAACTGGATCCTCAACTAGTTGGTCATGTGTCAAAAATCCACCTGATTCTTATTTAAGCCGATACATTTATACCCACGAGTTAGCAAAAAACAAATGTATTTAGAAAGTTTCTTTTGGCAAAAAAGCTCCAGAGAGGAAACAGAAAAACCTTTGACTTCAAAAGACAAAGAAAGTTTGCTGCGTCTGTTAACGCGCAGGTAGATGAAAGGTCGGCGAGGAAGTGGTGTGTTCATGCGCTGAACAGAAGCAGGCGATACAAAGGCGAAAACAAAAGAAAAATGCATTCTGGAGTGCTGCAACATATGAGATATTAGACGTACAGTATCTTTCCAGTAACCTGCTCTATTTTCCATCTAGTTGTCCTTTCTCTCTGTTTCTCTGTGTCCGTGGGTGAAGTTGGGCTGACGTATAGAAGTATAAACTGGCCTTCAGCTGTCTAATGTTACAAGGATGCTGCTAATAAAGTTTTAATGGTGGTTTCATGTTTTTAAAGATATTAGAAAATAGCAGTTTTAGGGACTGATTTTGTTTGTACTTGTTCGTCACACCTGAAGTCAGACGAGGCTAAAGTTTGAGGATGTTTAATATTACTGGAGTCTTCTTCAGGCCAGTCTATGCAAACATTGTCTGACATTAAAGCGGTGCGTGGCCTGAAAAAGGTTGGGGATCACTGATTTAGAATGTGAAAGATTCAAACTTTGAGAATGGATAAAGACATGTACATTTCATCATGGTGCATGGTGCATTTTATCAGCTGGTGTTAAACTACCTGCTGAAATGTCAGAATTTAGACCTTCCTTTGTTTTTAACGTTTTCTTTTCAAAGACTATTTGCTGTTTTGATGTCTGTGCACATTTGATCGTTTTATGTGATTAAAGACATTTTTAAAAAGTGCAGGTACTGTAAGGTTTTTCTGTGGAAAAAGCAGCTGTGAAACCTGTTCTGCACTCATTTCTACATGTTTTGACGTCAAGTTCCCTCCAAAAACAAAGAGTGGGATGCATCAAAGACTGTTGCAGCTGCAGCTCCTGCATGAGTTTCTGCTGTTGTGTTCTGAACTGTCTGTTCTTCTCAGTGCTGCAGCTGTTTCTTCTGCTTTTGCACAGAAAACGCCTGGTTCCTGAGCACCTGCTCGTGGCCGTGTGACCCTTCAGACCTGGACAACAGGACTCGCGTTTTGAAACATCTGGCTGAGAAGACGTCTCACAGAGACACTCTGGAGGTGCTCTGTAACCTGCCAGGAATCAAAGACGCCACTGGTAGGTTTTTCTGTCATCCTGGTACATTAGATTCTGGGAAAATTAGGAATGAAGAGGTTTCATTTTTCCCCTTCAGAGCACTCAGACATCTCCAAGCACACTCTTCTGTTCAACTCTCACCTCCAAGCTTGTGTGGACAGACAAATCCTCCCTGTTGCTTCAGACACAGTGGACTTCATGCTGTCTAAAAAGCTCGCCATCGACCACACCTTGCTGCAGACTCTGTTACACAAGCTGGGGAAGCAGAACCTCTGGCTTCGAGCACGGGAAGTCTTCAGGCGTAAGTCAAACTGTTTTTCTCTAGAACGGGTCAAACAGAATGATCCAGAAACTAGTTATATCTCACACAGAGACATCCAAGCAGGGAAACCTGTGTAAAGAAGGCAGAGATGGAGCAGCTGGAGTGCAGATGCTGCAGCATGTTCCAGCTTCATGAATGGAACACGGATGAAGCTGGACCACATTGAACTTGTTAGGAAGCTTCTTTCATCCATGTTGATACTGAAGGTCCACAGCTCTGCCAAATTTACTGTCAACCTTTGAAATGAGCTGCAAAACAAAGCAGGCTGTTTTTCTGAGGACAACAGACACATACATGGATCATGATGGCTTGGCTCTGAATGGTCCAAACTGTGAAGTGTCCTTTTTTTTTTTATTTTACAACAAAGTTCAGCTTCAGCTTTTCCCCGAGGTTTCCTGCTGGTCTGAGAGTCCTGCGTCATCCTTCAAACTTCTGATGATTGTCAAACTGGAACAGACTAGAACCCATCCATGCAATATGACAAACGGGCTGTTGGTATTTGTACAGATTTTTCTGTTTGCCTTGTGTTTCATGGAGTAAATAGTTTATATTTAGGTCTTAAATGTAGTGCTCACTCGTTAATTGCAGGAGTTGCATTCGAAAACTTTTCTCTCTCGTTTAAACTGTCAAAGCTCAAACTTTCATAGAAAAACTCATCTTTCATTTGACAAACTGAGCGCATTGTGTACAGGAGAAGCCGACACCAAGGAATCAATAAATAAAGGCAACAGCCAATCAGAACGCAGACCACAATCTACTGTAAAAACATTTTTGAAATGTGTGAAACAGCAAGACAACGTTAACCGTGATGTAGTGATGGAACAGAAGATGTACACTCTGTAAGGTGTACACAGCCTGGAAAAATGCGTTGGTCCGGACCGGGTCCACTTAATATGCTCTGGATCAACTCCTGAACCATGTGCTTAGTCTGCATTCCGGCTCTCGTCTACCAGACATTTCTATTTCACTGATTCAAACTTCAGTTTTGAGCATCGGTATCAATGTCAGATAAAACCCTTTTACTGCTGCTTTGGTACGGCTGAGGCGTGCTGTAAGGCGGTTACTGAGGAGACGACGGCTAAGAGTGAACGCTGACCGGTGTTTACGACACAGCGTAGCACCGTGTATCACAGTAAAAGTTGTCTTAATGAGCCTGCATTCATCCAAGCACATTTCAATGAGTTGCTGAGTCTTATCGGCTTCATTCCGACTCTTTTACATCTTAGAATTCCCGGCTACTTTTGATTTGAGCACAGAACCTATTCAGCCTGAGGAATCTCAGAGCGTACCAGAGCTCAGTCGGATCAAAAAAGAACCAACCACCTCACAGACGGGTCTGAGAGCGGTTCCTGGGACCAGACCAGGGTCCGCCTGGGTGTATTCAGACTGAACTTTTCTTCTGGATTGTCGGGGAAAAAGTGAACTCTGGTTCACATTAGATTAACCAAATATGTCCAGTCAGAAGACGGCTTTAATCAAACCACCTTTTGGGTAAAACTGTCAGTTTTGGGCCATTTCTGTCGTTTCTTTGGTCTAGTTCATCTAAATAAAAGTCTACCTAACTGCTTTCCTGCTGAAAATGATTCAAGCGCGTCAAGTCAGACGTGATGAGAGGCCCTTAAAGGGTTAAAGATTGAAACCAAAATGTGTGATAGACGCAGACATGTCTCCATTGACATCAGTTGAATCAGCTAAACTACCTGCTAAAATAAAGTTCCGCTCTGATCATCTTCAAACTGATCCCAGCGCTTTGTCATTATGATGATGCTGTTTTTAGCCTAAACTATAAACCTGTCATTTTCTAGGACGTAGTTTCTGCAGAGTGGCAGTACTTTATTAGAAACTCACCTCAGAGTTGTGGGCGGGACCGTTGGTGCAAAGCAGCTCTACCCCCCCTTTCCTCCCCCAATCCTGAGAGCTCTCTGGCCCCTCACACCCCAAGCTAAC
The DNA here is from genome assembly GCA_014656515.1 of Oryzias celebensis. Lineage (NCBI taxonomy): Eukaryota > Metazoa > Chordata > Actinopteri > Beloniformes > Adrianichthyidae > Oryzias > Oryzias celebensis. The sequence continues at coordinate 21,003,183 of BNCR01000011.1, read as the reverse complement.
ATTAGCGGTGAAACAAAAAAGGTGAGCGGTATCAGAACCATCCAGCCGCCCAGTTCTGATGCAGATTCCAGCTCAGACGAGGAAAACAAAGACGTTCATGCTTCCCTGTAAGGATGCTCTAGAATGGAGGGGAGCAGGGAGCTGAGCCCCGCCCAGTGTATTTTCTACCTCACAAACCACATTTGTTATCTGCGCAGTTTGACTCAATACTCAAAAATTAAATTGTGAGACTGAGTTTCTTTATAAATGTTGACATAATTTTCACTAGAGCGGGTCTACGGTCTTCTCAGTGCTGAGGGACTGTCTTTGTGATGATGAAACTCCACCTGTAACTGACAGACTCCCTGAAAGCGGGCCACTACCCCGGCGTGTGTGCCCCGCCTGATTCCATGACGCTCGTCATCCCCTGTGGGCTCGGGGAGGTGGAGCAGGTCCTCGCACTGGAAATGTTCGTCACCGTCAACGCGTCGCTCATCCTGCGTCTTCCAGACTCCTCCTCCTCCGCTCTCAGTATCACGCTCACGAGGTAAGTGGTGCGTCATGTGGGAGAAGCTTGTGGTTCCAGTGGGTGACCTCCACCTCTGCTCTTCCAGGAGTGACAGCTGTGAGAGCGAATACCTCTCTGCAGGGAGCCGCCTCCTCACAGCAGCGTGTATCCTGCAGCCCAAACTCACCGTCCACTACACAGCGGTGAACTCCTCCCAGGAACAAGTGTTCAAGCTGGACGTGACCTCCGCTCGCCGCTGGCTCCGCCACAATCATTTATGGGCCAATGAGGTGTGGGCGCACTAAGAACAGGACCTCCCCCAAAGTGTTAGAGCTCCTCGTCTTAATCAGAAAACTCCTCCAACATAATCAATAAACTCAGGGACTCTCCTGTACTTCCTGCTGGTTCCCCTTTTCAGTCTTGATCTTCTGTCTCCAGGACCCGGAATGAAGCTGATCTCTCTGTTCACACTTCAAACCTGTTTAGATTTGGTTTGGCGTTAGCCTGTCTGAGTATTTTCATCCAACATAATCGTTCAGAGTGCAGCAGCATCACAGTGGAGGCTCGCTGTCACAGTTCACTGTAAATGGAATTAGACTGTAAATAGATTCTTGTGTGCCATGCTGTTTGGACAGCATAATGTTGCTGTTCTGGCTATTTTCATTGGTTTGTTCCAAAGCTGGCACTTAGATTTTCATTTATATGAAGTTTTATTTATTCAACAAGCAAAAGCAACAATAAACTTTTTATTTTCTGTTCTTTACATGAATAAATTCCCTCAAAAACTACATGTCCATCAATAAATCCACACCAGGAAGTGTATCACTATTATATTTTTCTCTTGTATGTTTTTCCACGTTAACATTTTCATATTAAAATGATTCAATTTTACTCCTGGGCTCTGGTCAAATAATGCAAAACGAGCACATCTGTGACTCTGCTGCTCCACCAGGGGGCAGTACTGTACTGTAGGGAGCAGAGGGAATAAAATTGCATCTGCATCAATTCCTGTCTTGTTTCTGCATCCTCCTTCCTCTCTTCATCAGGAGGGATTCTGTCTCGACAAATCCACAAGCTGCTGCCCACTGAACAAAAGCCCTTCTCTGTGAGCGGGTCATGAGACCTGCGGGAATGCGGCTCAGCAGCGCGCCGGCAACAGATCAGGCGCCTCTGCACGGGATGTTTGGAGGCAACGGTTTTAAAAAAAAAAAAAAACAGCCTCCTTACAGGCTTTGCTCAGACCTGACCCGTTTCACGTCCAGATTGCTGTTCATTCTAAAGGCTGCTGGGCTGGATTTATTCACGGTTTGACACATCTGGCAAGTTGTCACTCTCCAGACCTCCAGTACAGCTGTTCTGTCCTTAAACGCGGCTTGTGTCTCATGATCACTCAGATGACACTCAAACTTGATGAGTCGTGACAGGTCCAGGTCCTTTACGCTTCTTTCCACTCAGTGTCTGTCCTTCAAGTTTGACCCTGATGAAAGATCAGGAACAGTCTATTGATCAGTTATTTAGAGGAAATAGTTTCAAAGATCATCTAGATATTGGCTGATTTCCACCATACTGCAAGAGTTTTACGTCTGTTATTTGACATGCTCTTATTCTGAAATGATCTCAGCAAAGGGGAAATTGTTAGATTAGGTTTTATTTTCCGCAGGTTTAGTGACATTATTCAGTATATTTTCAAACAGAAGATTTTTACTTGAATCATAGGGACAATCTCCAGATCCCTGACAGTCCTACAGAAAGTAAAACATCCTGGAGCCGTATATGTTTTACTGCGCAGTTTAAAAATGGATTCTCAAGAACTGTTGGGATTGAGAGCCTGCAGTTTTGACTTTTATCCTGACAGGGGGGGGCTGAGAGTGACGGCATCATGATGTGGGCCTGCTAACTTCAAGAGAGGCTTCACAAATCCCCTTCTTTTTAGAAAGAGAAAATAAAATGTTACAAATTGTAACCTGTAAGAACCCATGGTGACATCAGTGTAAAAGAAAGAACATCAGAAATGTGATCTGAGGTCAGGTTGGTCTGCGGAGAATCCAGAGAAACCCACACACGCACGAGGAAAACATGCAAACTCACACACAGAAACAACCCAGCCAGGATATGAACCACCACTTCCTCACTGTGAGGCGGGACCGCTAACCATCAGCTCCATGACTCTGCCCCTTCACTCATGAAGTCACAGTTCAAACACCGGGCCGGCTGCCACAATCAGTATTCTATTTGAAGAGGAATCTCAGGTCACTCATGCTAATCTAACAGAATAAAAGCCTGCAGGGAAAACAATGTCTGTATATGTTAATTACATGAGCTCTTCTTACCTGTAGTCTCTGCTCCTCCCGACGCCTGTTTGTGGCCTGCAGTCTGTCTTTTTCAGACCTTGGTGATTCAATGGGAAAATTCACTTTTAAAACTTTAATAGAGTCCATTTTTAGTAAAACATGTAAAGAGTATTTTTAAAGTGTTGAGTTTGTTCATAGAGATTTCAATAAGGAGAGAACTCCAGAGTAGCATTGCTGTGTATCCATTTATTCATGTTAAAATCCTGTCTGTCCTGCAGCTGCCTTGTTTTCTGTTGTTTGTGACAACAAGGGGAAAATCATTTTTTAAAAATAACTTAAACTGCTTTTCACTTTAAAAAAGGGAATAGAAAAAGAAAATCCTGACACAGGATTTTCTGTCTATGATCTGTGTTGATTTTGACTGTATAATTATTGTTGGAGATTTTAACATTCATGTTGACAACTCTCAGAACAAAGGGACTGCAGACCTGAATAACACTCTGGAAAATGTTGGGTTGACCCAACATGTAACAGAGCCCACACACAGCAGAGGGCATATTCTTCATTTATTGATTTCCAAAGGTCTGAACATTTCTAAGATTACTGTATGTGATTTAGGTCTGTCTGATCACTGCTGCGTTTTCTTTATAAGCATAATTCCAGTACACACAAATGTTTGAAGATCACAAAACAGTATTTAACTGAAAATACTCTCTAACACCTTCCCTCTCAGGAGGTTCAGTCAATGAACTTGTCAATAACTTTATTGCAAATATGTTAAGTATCATGGATAGTATTGCTCCCAGTAAGGTGAAGGTGATCTATGGAAAGAAAAAAAATCTCCATTAAGAAATTCTATACTTGTAAAAAATGGAAAAAGAGAGTGTCAAAAATCAGAACGCTAATGGAGAAAGACTAAACTGCAGGTTGATTACAACATCTATAAAAAGAAACTTCATTTTTGTAATTTACAACTGAGCAATGCAAGGACATCATTACCAAAAACTCTCATAATTCTCGAGCCTTATTTGCTACAGTCAACAGGCTGACAAACTCCCTGTGTCAGTGACAACAGAACTTTACTCCACTAAAAAGTGTGTAATGACTTTGATAAATTCTTTACAGAGAAAATCAGAAACATTAGGAAAATTATTGTTTCATCAACTACAAGTCCAGAATATAAACCTTATCCACTGGAAACCAATGTAAACCCCATGGCTCAGTTTCAACCCATAAACAGTAAAGATCTGGAGGACATTCTAAGTCAACTGAACTCCTCCTCCTGCGTTCTGGATATTCTACCAACAAGTTTTTTCAAACAAGTTTCAAAGATCGGTTCTACTCCAGATTGTGAACTTGTCTTTTAAACATCTGGTGTTTTCCCAGAACCACTGAAAACAGCTGGAATCAAACCCCTCCTAAAGAAGGACAGTTTGGACAAAACACAAATGAGCAACTACAGACTGATATGTTACTCAAACGACTGGAAAACTGGGTGGGTCTCACTGGGCCAGTACTAAACTGGTTCAAAACGTACTTGGAAAACTGGAAATATTTTGTGTCATTTGGTAACTTCACGACAGAAATTACGTGTGGAGTTCCCCAAGGCTCCATCCTGGGGCCACTTCTATTTAATATCTACATGCTCCCACTGGCCCAGATTATAAAGAACAACATTAGTTACCATAGCTATGCAGATGACACACAGAAATATGTTACAATGACACCAGGAGACCGAGGCCCTGTACAAGCTCCTGGTAAATGCATTGAGGACATTAATGACTGGATGTGTCACAACTTACTTCAATTAAACAAAAAACAAACTGAGCTTATTGTCTTTGGGGCTAAATAGAAAACAGTTGTACGTCACTACAGAGCTTCAATCTATTCATCTTATTATTATTTTTAGATAAAGATGTTTTTATGAATGTCCTATGAACTGATTGTGTTGTATTTTTCCGCTGGGTCAATGAAAATCCTGTCTGACTTTAAACCGGTCCGTGATCACATACAGGCGACACACAGAACAGCTTGTTGGCATAGCATCGTTAGCATCGTAGCATCATGCTATCCAACAGCGCTCACTCCAAATCTACACTGTTATATGGATCGTCCAGTTCTGACTGGAAACTCTGCATGTTCTGCAGCTTCATGAGTGTAAACTAAACACTACACAGGTGAAGTGATCGTGGGGGTGGGGTGTCTTCAGTCCCCTTGTTTACCTCGCATGCAGACGCTAGAAGAGAAAAAAACAAAAGAAATTCACTAAAAGGAGAGCTGAAAAACATGACTAACTTGATGTAAACATTTACTCGTCATATGGCGACTAACCCTCTAACTTTTGCTCGCCAAAGAGGAGAAAATGATCACAACTGATGAGTGATCATTTTGGACCCTTCAAAACAAGTCTATTGCAATGGACTCGAGGACTGGATGGATTTGAGCACAATGCATTTCCTATGGAGGAAAATGTACATTTAAAAAATTCATATCAAATCAACCGTAACCCCAATTGTTACTAAAAGTTAGACCATAGGTCTCCAAGAGGAGCTTTACAAACCACACGTGGTTGCATGTTGATAACTACTTTTCTTTAATAGATACAATGGGTTACCCACACCTGGGAAATCCTTATGAAGTCACCAGCAGGTGGAGTTAGAAAGCTCGTTCTTTGATATGTTATACAGGACCTTAAATACAGTGACCTGCGGTAAGGTTCACGGCTGGAGGGCTCTGATGTCATCAGTCAGATTTACAAACATGAACCCTACAGAGAAGCTTATTCACCATTTGATTGGCAGCAGGTTAAGTGTTTTGTTTAAAATTCAACATTTTTTTTCCGTTTATAAACACAAACTGTAGCAGAGAAAAAAAACCCAAAATTGTTATCATTGACGTACTTTTAGTTATAAATGAAGTCTGTGTGTTGCTTCTTTGTTTTATGTCTCTCCTTCTGAAGAATTAATGACCTGTTTGTAGAAGTCTTCCTTTTCTCTCTTCAGTTTTAAGTCATTCCGTCTCAGTGCAAGTCACCAGCTCACCAGCGCCCTCTGCATTGAGGCAGGCGTACTGCGGGGATCACCTAGTGTATTTTTAACACGCATTTTTAGCGGATAAAAAGACATAATGATTAACAAACTAGCACCAATGGACTTAGACAGATGGCGAGAAACAAACAAATTAGGTCATTTAAAAATAAAGCTTCTTTTATTATGATGAAAAGACCGAGCCAGCAGCTTCAGTGTGTGCGGCGCTGCTCCTGCCACATCTGCCCCTGGCTCGCACATTTGAACAGGAAACTCGTAAAAACGCTAAAGAAACGTTGAAAACCTACACAGAAAAAAGTCAATCAGAAGACACGTCTAAAAAAGAATATTTTAATTTTATTTTTAATTTTAAAAAGTATGTTCATTTCATTTATGCTAAAATACATCAAACCTACAAAATCTGGGCTGCTTACTTACAGCAGTTTTAAGGATATTAGGCTAAATGTTATTACAGTACCACCTATTGGGCAATCGTCATAAGCATGTTGCACCAATTTATCAAGCATTTAGAATATATTATCCACATTTGGATGAAGACTGGTTGATTCCAGGGGCGTTTCCTGGACCTGGAAAATTGGGGGCTGAGCCTGAGACTGGGGGAGTTTATGGAGTTAAAAAGCCTTTAATTAAAGTTTCTTGAGCATCGTGGTACCTCGTTTAAAGACAAATACTGCAATCTGTACTTCAAAACATATTTATTCATACTTAAACACGGCAATGTAAAGAATATCTTATGCATCAGTATTGATCTTATTACAAAGACAAAATTATCACATTTGATATTACAGATAATTACTATGTTCTGATTTTCTCCTTATAACCAAAATCCTTCTTTCTGTGTCTGGTTGCTGGTGGACGTTTGTGTCTGCAGATAAAGTTCATCCAGGATGGTGCTGTTACTTTTCTGTTTCTAAACTGCTCCTTTCTTTCCGTTACATTTTCCTTATCATTTTTACATCTTTCCTTCTCTCTCTTGCTTTCCCTCTATCCCTCCATTTTCCCTCCACTTCCTGCTGTTATCAAGTTACCATCTGTTAATCCTCATCTCTTTCTGCCTCTTTCAGTTACAACTTTCTTTTCTCTTTCTTCATCATCTTCTACTAGTCTGTTTAGTTCTTTGAAAGTGTTGGACCAAAGCAGAATGCTGCTTTAGTGCTTACAGACTATTCCAGTCACTCAAATGTATTAAATCCAGTTGATTGAAATGCTCTTTTCAGGTGATGTTTGACCTTCCGTGGTCCTGTATCTGCAGTCCTCAAATCACTGACTTCAATTGAGACGCTCTCTGTTGTTGTGTTCCTCATTGGACTCATGTTCACCTCCTCCATCGGTCTCCTTCTGCTCGCTGTCTGCTGCTCTCTTCTCCTCATTCTCTGGCCTATATAGGTCATACGTAAATAAAGTATAACATCAGATTTATTTGATTATAATAAAGGTAAACATTACAGAAAAGTGGTCTTTGCAGAATGATTAGCATTCAAGTGTCAATTAAAGAGAACGTTTCTAAATATTACAATTTTAATGATGAAATAGAATAGATGAGACTCAAATGTTAAACAGTCTGTTAATCTGGATATTTGGACTTTATGCCTTCATACAAACACTTTTGTAAATGATAAATATTAAATAAAAAATAACTAAAGAAAATAACTAAAACTAACAGGGCGGCTCTGGTGCAGTGGAAAGGGCAGTCGGAGGAATTTCAGGTTCGATTCCTGCCTTGTCCTCCCATGTGTCCTTGGACAAGACACTGAACCCCCCATTCCCTCTGATGGAAGGTTGGCGCCAGTGTTTGGCAGTGGAGCCTCCATCAGTGTGTGAATGTGTGTGTGAATGGGACCAGATGTTTTACACATAGGGTGACATGGTAGGCCGTTAAAGGTTAAAGATAGAAAAAAAAAACTATTGCCAGTTAATTCATCTTTATCAACCAAAAAATGAGAGTATTCTTCAACCGAAATGCGGTTATTACTTTTTTATTTTTAGACTAAATTAGTGATGTGTCCAACTGTAATAAACTTCTAAAAGAATCATAAATAAATAAATAAAAACTTTGTCTAACCATTGTCATATGGCGCCCCCTCTAGCAGATGGCGAGCATAGGCGGTCGCCTAGGGCGCCAGTCGCCATCAGCTGGAGCTGTTATGCCCAGGGGCGGTCCTGATCCAGGGGGGACAAGCTCGTTCCTACACAGTATGTGAGATTCAAGCCTAAAGGCGTTTTGTTCTACAACTGACCACCTGGTGGTGCAATACAGCCATCACTGATGCTGTGTGGATAGAAAAACTCTCAAGTTCTATGTGAGAAAGTTTCACATATAAAGGTCTAAGTATTCAAAGAGGTCGCGTGCAAACGTCCCATTAAAATATGAATCCACCATAATTCCAATCGGTACCTAAAGACGTAGAAGTGTCCTGAAGCTTTGGGTTCGGTTTCCCTGCTGTGGTGCAGGAGGAGAACGTTTGGACGGAACCAGAAAACATGATACAGATACTCTACAGATACTCTGCAGATACTCTACAGATACTCTACAGATACTCTGCAGATACTCAGGGACAAGAAACAGAAAAGAAACTTGATGTTAGGTCGGGAGGGGGGGCTGTAGATAACCTGCTTTTCCATCGCACGTTTGTCACGCTCTGGAGCCGCGCGCGCGCTCGCACGCGGTCAAAACGTGACCACACTCCTGTCGGGAGCGCGCGCGGGCACACCCCCTCCATCTGCCGCCTCGGGACGGAAGTGGGTCCATTTTTGCTCCAGATCGGAGCGGCTCCAGGAGCTGCTCTCGCCGCGCCACCGCGACATGTCCGCCGGGATTTGGGTCCGCAGTGCCGCAGACGCCGCAGACGCCGCGTGAGGCTACCGGCCGCAAACACACGCGCCTTCCGAGCACAAAACGCACCGCGAACCGCGGCGCGCATTCCTCCACGCAGCCCGGCCGGAGTGCGTGCGTGCGCGGGGGACCGTGTGGTCTGGACCGTCCAGGTTCGATTCCCGCAGACGCTTCGTGTTTCGTCGTCGCTGCTTCCATGAATGATTGACGGGGTTTGCTGATGACCCGACGCCACCCGAGCGAGCCCGAAACGCGAGCAGCAGCGCCGCGAATGCCGTGAATGCGGAGCCCCCAGGTCATGTCGGCTGCTGGGGGGAGACACGGTTCGGGATCGGCCCAGCTTGTAGCGAGACGGAACCAGTGAAGACCCGCCCGAACCCATCCTGTGATTCACGCCTAAAGTCAGTCCCGCTGCTCGGGGGGGGTCTGAATCTACCTCGGTGCTGTGACCCCCCGCCCCGGTCACGTGTCCTCGGATGCATGCCTCATTCCTGCTGCCTTTCTGCTGCAGATGGCCTCGTTTCCAGACTCGGACCTGCAGACGTGTCCGCTCTGCAAGGAGCTGTGCGGCTCCTCGGCTCCCATCTCCTCCAGCTCCTCTACCTCGTCGTCCTCCTCTCATACCTCATCGTCCTCCAGCCAGACCAGCAGGAGGCTGCACGTCCTGCCCTGCCTGCACGCCTTCTGCCGCCAGTGCTTGGAGGGTCAGCGCAGCCCCAGCGAGCCCCTGAAGCTGCGCTGCCCCACCTGCGACCAGAAGGTCTCCATCTCGGAGGCCGGCGTGGACTCCCTGCCGTCCTCCAACTTCCTGTTCAGCAACCTGCTGGACGTGGTGGTGAGCTCAGAGGATCAGATCCAGCACAAGAACGGCCACCACCGCGGGGGGCTGGTGGGGGGCTCCCCGGCCTTCCACCATTCCCATGGGGGCCTGCTCCACCACATGGGAGAGCCCCAGTGCAGCTCCTGCGATGAGGAGAACCCAGCCACCTCCCAGTGCCTGGACTGCCAGGAGTACCTGTGTGACAACTGCGTGCGCGCGCACCAGCGGGTGCGTCTGACCAAAGACCACTTCATCGAGCGCCTGGGGGAGAGCTTCCTCCCCAGCAGGGTCAACGCCAACTCCAGCCAGCCTGTGGTGTCAGTGTCCATCGCCCAGTCGCTGCAGAACAACTTCGCCCTGCTGTCCCTCTTCCAGGACCGGATGAGCTTCTGCCAGCAGCACGACAGTGAGGTGAGGACAGGACGGAGCTCTGAACCTGGTCAGGCGTTCACGTGTGGCCCCACGCTCTGATAACATTAGGTGTTGTGGTACAGAACCAGACTGTGAACCATATGGCCGTTCCAAAGGGAGCCGGTGGCTCTTCACCTAGTTCACTGGAGAAGAGCTGAGCTGGATTTCCACAAACAGGCTCATGCGAGTCTGGTTAATCTGTACCACAACACCCATTCTGGGAGGAGACAGGCCCCGCAGGAACCGCTGCTCAGTCAGGCCCACGCAAGAGCAGTGGAGCTCAGAAAGATGCCAGAAAAAGCAGCGGTCCTTCTCTAGTTTGAGGTCAGGGACAAACCAAATGTGGCCCTGAAGGTCAAAGGAAGTCCCTGCGGTTGGGAAACATTCCTTTAGGGTTCGGGACGGTCTGGCTCCAGGTGGAAGATCTGGGCTAATCTGTGAAAACGCTGAGTGCAGAGGTGAGCGCATTTATGCGTTTCAGCGGGTCAGCGCTGCAGAAATGGAACAGCACTGTGGACACAATGACAGTGTTTGTTGTTGACCTTCAAGTCTGGAACTTCAGAGATAGCATGATACTTCAGAGGTTTGCCCCCTCCCCCCACCCCCCAAATGCCAGTAAAAGGGTAGGTCCAACTTTCCAGTCAGGGCCTCATATACCACTCACTCAATCACTGTTGTTGAGCCCCCAGGGAGGGAGTGACGGGGGCGGGTCTGTCTTTACCTGGGAACCGGCAGAGCTGCTGTCCATTTTTGTTTGGCTGGCCTTGTCCTGCTGGAAGGACGAGTCCTACCTGCTTGAGCGTTTCAGGTAAAAGAAAAAAGTCAGAAGATCCGTAAAACGGTAGTTTGATGGTTCAAGGATCCGTTCAGTTCCTGACCTGAGAATGAATCCAGAAAAACGGAAACAATGGAAACAATTGAAGTTCAGCATTTCATTCATGGTTTCATCAAAGATTCATCCAAAAGAAACAACAGAACCCAATTTTATTGATTCAGAAACTCTAGAAACTCAATACCTTTCATTTCATCTCAATCAAATCAAAGACCATTTTCATTTCTAGATTTGATGAATTTGCATTCTTTTTTAAATAAAGGTTAATTCAAATTTAAATACTGTAGATTTTTATCATCATCTGAAGTCCAGAAACGTCTTTCAGGATATTTCACCTTCACTGTGTTCCAGCTTTAAAGTGCACAGGAAGGTGATGAAGACGGACGGTGATGATAAGCAGTTGAATTCATTAATGCAAAGATAGTTTTAAAAGAGCGGACAGGATTGGACGAAAACCTTCACCTTCCTGAAATAATCCGGACACGAGGGGGTTCAATAATCTTGCAGTAGTTGAAGATGCGCGTGTCTGCAGAAGCAGAAACTGTATGTGACCTCCGACCTACACCTGAAGCATGACGGGGCACACGTGGGTGCACAGGTAACTTGATTTGTGCAGACAGAACTGGATGATGTTTTTCCACACGTTCTATAAAAGAGAAGAGAATTCTGGGTGATGTAGTGAATTCTTTATTCACTCTGTTTTCAGGATGAAGTTTGTACTTCATTCAATTTTTAAAGTGGACAATTTTATTTTATTACCAAATGAGGAATTCTTGTCACAGAGGCCAGATGTTGGCATTTTCTTGTACAGATTTCTGGACACATTTTGCATTATGTCTTCTTCCATTTTTCTTAGTTTACAAACTATAAAATAGGCTTTCGTAGTTTAACAAACTGCTAAAAGACGTTATGGATGAGTCACTGATGTTGTACAGTTAGACATCGTAATTATCAAAAGAAGACTTTTTAAAAGTAAAAAGCTTATAACAGTAATGAACCTTGGTGAGGTGAGGTCAAACTGTTCTTCAGAGCATCCAAACCTGCTGAAGGTTCAAACATGGCTGCAGCTCATTTGTTCACCTTGACCTCCTCGTCCCATCTGACGGTTTGCTGCTTCGTTTTATGCCCGGGTGTTTAAAGGCGTCAGCTCAAAGCTCCTCGTCTTATGGAACAAAGCTTGAAGTTGTTTTGATCACGTGACTTCTGCTGTTTTTTTAGAGGTGGATTTCAGCGCAGCCCCCCACCCCACCCCCACCCCCCAGGGGGCGCTCAATGTAACGTGACAGCTGACCAAACAGAAGCGTTTGATGGTTTTATTACATTGAAACCTGTATTGAACTGAAGGCTTTTTCATGTTCGTACCAGCTTCAACACAAGCCCAGAAGCAGCATCAGCCGTTATTCTGATCGCTGCTCACACACAGACAGGAAGTGAGAAAAGCTGAAAATGTTCAAAGGGCGCGCTTTTTCAACTCTAAACATGTGACATTTTTACATCAGAATGAATCTTTGCAAACTCTCAAAAGCGCATTGTAATGTCTCCATGGTCAAACAGCTGCCGTTTGTCCCGCCATCCTCAGGCCAGGCCACTTTTGTTTGGCAGATTGACCACAGTGGAAATCGCTGCATCGCTCTGGCTGTCTTTTAATTAGTTACTGTTCAGAGGTGGCAGTGACCTTCTCTGAAGGCAAAAGACATATTACAGGAGGAGGAATTTTGTCATTTATTCCTTAAACCTGGCCAAGCCCAAG